>JAVLVB010001120.1:537862-578090 GCA_032876305.1 Orestias chungarensis
ATGCTAACAATGCTACCCACTGCGCCACTGGGCAGCCCATAGAAAATCATATACGGTTAAATAACAAAAAATATTTATTTAAGTGATCTTTTTCTACAGTAATATACTATTTCACAGCTAAATCGTTTACAAGTTTATTCATTGTTTTTGTTGTAACTGCTTCTCCTCATTTTCAGACTAGAACTTCAGGATATTTTATGACATCAGAGACATTTAAAAGCAAAATATTAACTCAGCTGGATTGTCTGTTGTTTGTGAACATCACAAAACTCAAATGGCTCATAATTTCTCACCATTGTAATGGATAATTTACAATGTGTTGCATTTGGAAAAAACATATTCAAATGCATTTGATTTTTATTTGATGAATTAAGAAGATTCATGTCTTCTTTATGCTCCTGACCAGGACCTATTATAAACCCAATGAATAAAACGATTTACAGGTGGAAGATACTGATAAAATGTGGCTTGTGAAATTTTAATTAGTTTTTGTTTTTTGTGTTCATAACTCAAAACCCAAATTATTATAAAAATAGAAAATAACTCAAGTTTCACAGTAAGACTCAAGGATCAACAAATGGGTTCAAATAAATGTAAATCTACTTTTATAAATATAAAGTTTGTTATCTTTTGAATAATAGAAGCTCATCTTAAGCCTTTCTATTGTTTTTCAGATTGTTTTCTAAAATGTAATATCAAAAAGGACGAAAACATCTTAAAAAACCTTCTTTCACATGTTTGTTGCTGCATCATTTTCTTCCCATCGGTAGGTAAAAAAATTAAAATCACTCAAAATGATGTTTGTTCAGTTTTAAATAATTTTATAAATCCACCTGCTTTAATTAGATCACAGTGTTTGGATTTACATTTGTAAACAATTTAGAAAACTTCAATTCCAATAAAACCCACTGATGTTTGTGATTGTGAGGTAACTTCAACTGGTCTGGACACTTTAGCCGATTCATATATATATATATATATATATATATATATATATATATATATATATATATATATATATATATATATATATATATATATATATATATATATATATATATATTATATATATACACACACATACGTACGTACACACACACAAGGCTTTTCTATCTCTGCCTATACTAGTGATTGCCCATCTGTTTTCTAGTGACATTAAAATACCCATGCACACACCTGTTACCACTCTAACCTCAAGCCCACAGGGAGGCAACATCATTCAGTGGCCATCAACATTTAACAAGCAGTGACAAGCAGTGAGTGTTTCTGGTATTCATGCAAAGCGTGTTCTTGTTTATCCGCTTTTGTGTATCTTACCTCGAGCAGAAAGTTTCTTGGTGTTGATGATTTTAGCGGCGAACTCTTGTCCAGAGGAGATCTTTACACACCTCCGGACCACAGAGAATGCTCCCCTTCAAATAAACACAGACACACGAAAAATACTTTAGAGATTCGTCTTTGAAAAATTATAAATTGACCACCTGAAAAATGGTCATTTTGACCTAGCATCTAAGGAGTTTCTGTTGTACAGATCTTTCAGTAACTTTTGACAGCATCAAACTGATACAGTACAAAGGCATTTTTGAAGGACACTACAAGTGTGTATACGTTTGTGTGTGATGCAACACTTCCAGCAAGTCTATTGGCCACTGTTAATAAAGATGGTGTCCTGGTCCTCTTAGAAGCGGACAACTCTTTTGCTGCTTCCAGACTGGGGTCAAATTCTTCCGATGAGCAGCTTTCTGTTCTACTAAACATCAAAATTTCCAGAATTTGTATGTTTAAACACTTTCAGCCAACTGCATGACTGTGTTTCAGCTGCCCAACCAGCTTGTTCATGGGTTTTCCCATCTTGAGTGATGTGAACATAAACCATCTCACTGCTGGACCACAACCATTATGTAGCATAGTGAGGTCACATGGCTTTGCTGCTCCTAGTAAAAAAAGACGGCTTGCAAAGCTGTCGCACAAGTGCTACTTGGAAAAATAATTTATCGCACAGACAGCTTTTTTTTCATAGCACATGCGACAAAACTGCTGGCAACGGATTTCAAATGCTGTTTTTGTTTGATATGAATTTTGTCGGCTCCGCTTCTGCTGCCGCTATAGCCATGTTTGAAATTTAAATGACTAGCTACAAACTTACTGGAGTGACCTGGTGCAGCTTTCTGACTGGTAGCTGACGCAGAGCCTTTCTAAATCGGCATTTGGCAAACATATGAAATTATTGACAAAATTATTATTATCCTAATATTATTATTGACTAAATTATTGGAGCGCGGAGAAAAACCTCAGTTTTGATGATCCCAAAATTGTGTTGTCTGAGATCACGGTTTTTGGTTTAAAGCAATAGATTGTTCAGCCCTAAGTGACACTAACCCCACCCCCATTTAAACAATTGGGAGTTTCAATTTAGTCAGAGGAGAATTTTTGAATAAAGTTAGAATAGAGAAGCAATCAAAAATAAAAAGGGAAACTTTGCTTTGAGAAAGTCTTGTGAACATAGGTTTAAAACACCAAGCCATAAATCTAAGCCACTGGTTTTACATATCTGTAAATGCAAAGAAGTGAAAACTATTAAACAGCTTTATCTAAGCAGTTCTGAAGAAAAGCATGAAGGGGATCGCTGACATTTAAGCTAATAACATTTTTAAAAATGAACAAATCTTTAACAAAGCTCCACATGTGCAGCTGCCCAATCTAGCAACTGCCTGTAAACTCTTACTCAAAAATATATGGAACTTCAGATTTATCCTGGTTCGTATTTTAGTCTTTATTAAAATGTATAATTGTGTTCCTGTGTCGTTTGTCATCTAGATGATAGACACAGATATAGTACAAACATCTAAAATAAAGAAAGGAGCACAACCTGATGCAACATTTTAAAACAAAAAGCAACTTTCAGAAGAGTTTTAGCTCATTATTTTTTATTATTATTTTTCTTTATCAACTGTCAGTATTGGTAGATGTTTTTAAGGTTGCCTTTCATAATAGTCAGCAAAGCACCATGTAAAGAATTATCCGGTTCTCTATAAAGGGTTGAATTGAGTTGAATTGGTATGCAGAAGATTCTTTATGTTATAATTAAAAGCTCCAAATTATCTCTCAATTGTACTCACGCTGCAGAAAGTCTTTACTCTTTTTATGAATCCGAGTGTTATTTCAGTCCTTTTTTTGTTTTAGTGTCAGGGTCGTAAAGGAAGATCAAGAAACTAGGTCAGCTATATTTGAGGAATAGAAAGAGCACAGTGCCGCATCTGGCACAACCTTGAAGACATCCACCGGTCTCAAGTCTGATAAGCTCTTCAGTCATGGAAGCAGCTGTAGCATTCAGCATTCCTCCTCATGTCCTGAAATCAACCCTAACATTTATTTTTTCAAAATCTGAAAGCTTTGTTTGCTGTGCATTATTTTGTTAAAGGCTCTGTTACAAGATAGGAAACTCAGAGACGTATCTCAAATACTAAGTGCCAACTTCTACTTTATAGAAATTTTATTAGAATTTTATATAAAAAATAAAAACCTGAACAAAATGTTACATAACATTTCATGCCAACAGGTCATTAAAGTTGGGTTCCATATGCATAATATCTTGAATTAGAAGTCAATTAAAGACTGTGGGTTTTGTGGGTATTGTATTGTGGTTATTGGTTTTTATACGCTTGTTAAATAAAACCAAAATATCTTTTAGTTGACAAGTCGGTGACGTTTTAAAATGCCAAACATTAGTAATTAAAAACCGTAAATAATCTTGTCCAACAACAAACAAGAAATAAAAAATTATGAGTTAATTTTTACTTCATTAGTAAAATTGTAAAAAAAAAAAGAAAAAATAAGTTATTGAGTACTAAAGCAGTTACTATTTACCAAAAGCAAGAGTCAGACTGGTAGTAATTTAAACTATTCAAAAGTCCAATTTCTCTAGCCTTCATTTTAAATCCAGTAATTAATGTGAGACTATAGTGCTTTGCTTTACGAATAAAGAATAAGTGGAAATAAAACAGACATGCGATGGCAAGCCTTGTGAATGAGGTTTTGCATAGCCAATTGTTTGAAAATCAGACCTATTTTTATTGTGCACGGTTTTTAAGACTGCGTTCCAAGGCATGCACTTTTTATTTATTTAGCAAGTGTGGGTTTTGAATAAGAATCTAAAAGGTTTCTCTTTTTTTAAAATAACATTCACAGAGAAACAAAGACTGTTTTGGCTGCTGCGGATTCCTGTTCGTCTGTGTCATGTGACCTGCTCAGCAAGCTTTGCTTCAAATATCAGCAGCTGCCCAAGAGAACAGCAAGGAGAGCAGCTGAAGTACCAGTCATTCAATTTTAATGTTTCAACAGAGTGGAGCATTTTTGTGCTTGAACGCTTTCTCTGCATGTTTTGACATACAATTAACTTGACCTTACCACAATATGGTATGTTATAAGGCTAAACTAGTCACATTAAAACAGAGAGGGGAAACATGCCAACAATAGGCTACTGCTTCAGCAAAATGTTCCAGCAAGAAGTTATTCCAATGAGCAATACCTGAGATTATGAAGAGGTTTGGCTTTGTGTCACCAATACGATATGCACAAATAAATGAAATCAATGTGCTTATGGAGCTACACCTTATCAGACACAACAGCTTCCTTAGCTTGGTAATGTTAGAGCAACATATTAAAGCTGATATACAGAAGTTGAAAATATATCAGAAACTGAAACTTAGAGATTTAAAAAATGTTCTACTTTTTTTTGTATTATTATCCTTTATCCAAAGTTCTTGTAGGCTTTAAGCAATATATGCGTTTTACTTGGACACAAATGACAATGGCTTGCAAATGTCGCTAAACATGTCGCAAGAGGGAACGTTGCTGCAGCCGTGAAGAAATCAGGTGAGCTGAGACGGACTGGGAAAGCCTGAATGTCAGGAAATGAACGACTAAAAATGGGATGATGCCTTTTAAAAAGTAGGCATAGCTTTTAAAAGCATACATGTTTTACCCACGCCAAACAGGCATCCTTTTATGAAATCCACCATTGTGCTGGGCCACATTTTGCTACTGAAACAGCCTGCTAGCGCCCTGACCAGCATCTTCTTTAGAGACTTTGTGGATCCAGATTTTTTTGTAGACCACGTCCCATAGATGCACGACTGGATTGAGAGTTGGGGAATTTGGAGCCCAATTCTGAACCATTTTTACTGCTTGTGATGGGCACATTATGCTGCTCATAAAGGCCACACTCAAAATGGTAGAATTAAAATAGAATCCACATGGACACAGGGATGTGCATTCAGGTACACGACAAATATAATGGAAAAGGTCCTCTGATTGCTGGCTACTCACTCTCATAAGACCCAAAGTCCGATAGATTGTCTATTCTGACTTTTTTTTAAATTAGAACGAGCATTAACTCCCTCAACAGTTAGAGGTACGACATTTCACATAAAGCCGACACCTACAGCTTCCCTACATTCATCGTGGATCCCAGTCCCTGGATCCTGTTTGCAAGATTCTGACCTGTGTAACCTGGTAGCACAATACAAAAGCTGCACCAAGTCTTCCAGCCTTCACAGCCTCACCCTTGTCAAACTCATCTCCAGTCAGGAGTCATAATGTTTTGCCTGATCAGTGCAGGTCTTGGCCAACCAGGAGAGGTGAGAGGTCGCCTGCTGGGCTCTGAGAACCCACCACAGGTCTGTGCTTGGCTGAGGAGCGCGTCATCCTCGGCTACTAGCAGAGCTGTCGCATTCAGTGTGTGTAATTCTGAAACGCACGAGGGGTGATGAATGTGGAGGTGGAGGAGCAGTGGGGTTGCAATATCCACTTGCATGCATGCATGCACACAAAACAGGCAGAGACATGCACAGCCTTTATGGTTAAGCTTTGCACAACTGCAAACATCCAATTGCAGCATCAGCAGCTGCTTAGGATGGAGGAAAATGACGCAATCATGACCAGTGAGCACAAAAAAACGCAAGCAGGGCTTTGGATGCTGGGATTAAAGCAAGGCAGCAATTACACATACACACATTTTTTTATTCCCTGCATTAAACGTCAGGCTGTTGGATGAATCGTGCACACGGATTTCAACGCTCAGCAACGCCGACGCGCGCGTCCCTAAACCAGAGCGGCCCTATTGCGTAACAACAACGACAGATGATCAGAAAAATAAAAACGACAGAGACAGAGCGCCCTTACTTGCCCAGCTCCTCGAACAGCTGGTACTCGTCTGTGAATCTGGTGCAGATCGTTAAGGCCATCCTGAGGCAGGTATCAGGGTTGAGGGGGCGCAGGTGGGGGGCGCAGGTGAGCTCACTGGCTCCGCAGGCTTCTTTCTGAAAGCGACGCTCGGTTCTCGGTCTACGGGAATCTGCGGCGAGGACGCGGCCAGTGCGCGCTGCTTCTTCACAGGTTCAATTCCCCCTTCACTTGTTTATTATTATTATTATTATTATTATTATTTTTCTTCCTTCTTCTTCTTCACATCCGGCTGCTGATCACAGCTCACGGACGCAGCGTTTTCTGTGCATTTTTTTTTTCAGCGTCTTCAGAGCGAGCTCTTCCTGCAGCTGAGCGTTGAGTTTTTTTTTTTAAGCACGCGTCAGACGCCGCGCCGCACCGCAAATGAGCGCTAGGCCCCGCCCCTTTCCCCGCATCCTCCTCTTGGGCCAATGGCAACAAGGGGCAGTCTGACAAAAATAAAACACAAACCAGAAACGAGAAAATGAATACTTTGGATCGCGCCTACAAATCGAATAAAGGTTGAAAAAAATTGATAGTAAAAAAACGGGAAATAATGCAAATGAAATATGTGATTAAAAAAAACGTCCTTAGTGTTCAATTCATCGTTACATCATATACCGTACATACACCATCTAGATGCAGATGGTGTATGTATGGACAGTAGGTAGGCATTTGCAGGACATGTATGATTCCTGCACAAAACAATAAACCAGAGTAAGGAATTCTTAGATAGATATCTTGTTTTATTATCCTGACTTTACAGTTGTATAAGATGGATGGATGGATGGATGGATGGATGGATGGATGGATGGATCGATAGATAGATAGATAGATAGATAGATAGATAGATAGATAGATAGATAGATAGATAGATAGATAGATAGATAGATAGATAGATGTGTTTGACTTTTAAAGTAAATCAAATAATTGATTACTCCATGTTATTTTTATATGTATCCGTTCTATCTAATTTCCCTCAATGCCTCTCGTTTTGTTCCTTAAACATCTGTCGTACATTCTGCTCCTTGCTCTACCCAGAATTCAGTTCCATTAATCACATTCCTCAGCATTCCTGCTTGGTATCCACATCTGTTGGTGTTTTTAGTTATTTTGGGTCTGACAAATATTTCCATGTATAATTTGTTTCTTCTGTTGAGTTTCCTGTTATTTCTTGTGTTCCTTTCAGTGTGCATTTCGGTTTAGACTTTATTTTAGAAGGATGTGCGTTTGCTCAGTTTCTTCTTTATTTGGTCATCTGGCCTCAGTTTCTTAGCCCTACCCACCACACATCTGCCATTCATTGTATTTTAAATCCTTATAATCTGGTTTGAACGTCCCTATATTCACACATCCATAACGTTTAACTTCCTAGGTTTCTTTGCCAACTGCTCAATTTATTTTTGCTCCCATCAAGATTACTATACTACTTCTCAAACTCTTCCAGCCTTTGTGTTCCCTTGCTTGCTTTCTGTCAATTTTCCACTTTCTTTTTTTTTAAGGATTCAAGGAGATTTTATTGTCATTCCATCACATGTAATACATTAGTTGGAACAAAATTACTCTCTCATGGTCCAGTGTCACCCAAAAAAATATCAAAATACAATACAATCAAAATACAGTGACCATGTCTGCCAGGTACATTTAAATCCTCCAAACAACAAATCATGAGTGTAATTTGGTACAAAAACATTCATAATGGATGAATGAAGAAATGCCATCATTTAAATCAGGGTTGCTCATTAAGATACTAATTAGACAGCGGTATGTGTGCACAGCTGGGGCTTAGGACAAAATGAAATGTTCTGTTTTGCTTTTCAAGGAATCAAGGAATCAAGGAATTTTATTTGTCATCACATCACATGTGGTACATGAGGTGGGATGAAATTCTAATCCCACGGTCCAGTTTACACCCTGAGAGCAATTTTAAAATAGCTACAAAATAAGAATAATATAATAAAATATAAAGAAATATAAGAGAATAGGATTTTGACTACATAAAATCTACAATATGGGACTTCGGACATAGCAGCAATGAAAATTCGGAGTGTAAAATTTGCTGTAGCAGCATGGATGGTTAATAAAGTGACATATTCAAGTGACATACTAAGGTGACATTTTAAAGTGTGATATTAAAGTGAACAGTGCCGGTTAAAAGATAAATTTTTGTTTTTTTGTTTTTTTCATTTGTAATTGTCCTTGCGTGTGTTTGAGAGTCTCACAGCTTCAGGAATGAAACTGTTTCTCAGTCTGGTGGTTTTGCGATTTATGCTCCGCAGCCTCCTGCCTGCGGGGATCGGGACAAAAAGTGAGTGTGCTGGGTGGGTGGGATCCTTCATGATGCCGGAGGCCCTTTTCCTGCATTTGGAGGTGTAAATGTCTGTGGTGCTGGGGAGGCTGACTCCAGAAGTCCTCTGTGCAGCCTTCACCACTCTCTGCAGAGCTTTCCTGTATGCAACAGAGCTGCTTCCATGCCACACGTTGATGCTGGAGCACAGTACGCTCTCCACCACACATCTGTAGAAGGAGGTGAGGACTGAGCTCCTGAGTCCAGCTCTTCTCAACCTCCTGAGTAAGTAGAGCCACTGGTGCGCCTTCCTGACCAGAATGGAAGTGTTGTTGCTCCAGGTGAGGTTGTTACTCAGGTGTACACCCAAGTACCTGTAGCTGTTGACTACTTCCACCGCAGATCCTCCCATGTGCAGGGGGAGGTGGGCATGCTTGCCCCTTCTGAAGTCCACAATCATCTCCTTGGTTTTCTTTACATTAATGCAGAGGTTGTTATCTCTGCACCAGCCCTCCAGGTGTTCCACCTCCTGCCTGTTGCTGGACTCATCACTGTTTGTGATGCATCCAACCACTGCTGTGTTGTCCGCAAACTTCACAATATGACAGCCTGGATGGATAGGCGAGCAGTCATATGTGAGCAATCTGAACAGGAGGGGGCTCAACACACAGCCCTGAGGGGAGCTGGTGCTGAGGGTAATGGTGGGGGAGGAGATGTTGTGAATCCTCACAGACTGTGGCCTGTTGGTCAGGAAGTCCAAGACCCAGTTGCAGATGGAAGAGGTCAGACAAAGTGAGGACAGTTTGTTTATCAGGGTCTGAGGAATCATGGTGTTGAAGGCAAATCCTATTCTCGCATAGTTCTTATATTTTATTATATTATTTAAAATTGCTATCAGGATGTAAACTGGACCGGGGGATTAGAATTTCGTCCCACCTCATGTACCACATGTGATGTGATGACAAATAAAAATTCCTTGATTCCTTGATTCCTCCTTGATTCCTTGAGATGTGAAGTCCACAAACAGCATACGGACGTAGGAAACCTTCTGCTCCAGGTGGGTGAGGGTAGTGTGGACCACAGAGGAAATGGCGTCCTCTGTGGATAATTTTTTCCTGTATGCGTACTGGTGTGGATCAACAGTGACGCTGATGCTGGCTTTGATCTGGGTCTGAACCAGTCTTTCAAGGCTAGTTTGGTGGGAAGGTTGGGTAACATATACTAACCAGTTGTGTGCTGAATAGCATATCAGGATTCTGATCGCCATACACGTATGTGAGGTAGGATGGATTAGCTCAGATTTACACATACACAGATTTAGACAGATTTGTGAACAATACTGTAGCGAAACTGGTTGTGCGTGTAGAACGAGCTGTAGATCGTTGTACCCAAGGATTAACTTGACTAGTGGGGATCTCTTCCTTATATCTTGTTAGATTTTTTTTATTATTCCTTACTGCCACATAGTAAACACATTCACTGATGGGCCTAGATCTAACTTAAATTCATTGTGAATTAACTCATAAACTTTAAGGAAAATAATTTATTTAAGCAGATCCATCTATTTGGCAAATAATTTTGTAAACATAACTGACAGAAGAGATTCAGACTGAATTAATTTCAGAAACATAGAAAAAAACAACTTGTTTTTGACTATCCAGGATTAACAGGGATAATTGACGCCGTGGATCAATTTCTCCTAATATCCTGGTGCAGTTGGAGATTTTAAATATAAATCTGTTATATTTTTTCAGAAAACCAAAAGATGGTTCATCATTGGGTCTTTATTGATCCAAAAAAGTATGGCTAAGACAACACAAATATTTGCCAAATGGAAAAAAGTCTGAAGAAAACTATTTGTACTTGCACTCAAGACAAGAGTCTAAAATGTTCACACCAAACACAACATGTACTGATAAATACTGCAGGTGGCACAGTTGTCTCGCACTTGTCCCCAAATATCATACTCAAGGATGATATTGTATGAAAAACAAAACATCAAGAATCTCCATTTAAGAGTTTTATTAGAAATTAAAGATAAAAACATTTAAATGTCAT
This sequence comes from Orestias chungarensis, assembly GCA_032876305.1. Classification (NCBI taxonomy): domain Eukaryota; kingdom Metazoa; phylum Chordata; class Actinopteri; order Cyprinodontiformes; family Cyprinodontidae; genus Orestias; species Orestias chungarensis. The sequence goes on from JAVLVB010001120.1 coordinate 548,433, forward strand.
AAATACATAGATAAATAAATATAAAAAAACATTAGCACAATTTAGCAAACTTTTTTTGTGCATATATAGGATGCAGCATACACAGAAGCAGTTGCCGGTTAATAAATAGTCTGTTTGATGCAAACAATTTGAGCTAAACAATGCTGTAAATTTCAGCATCAGGTGAATCAAAGTGTGTTGACCCTACATTTGGGCCAAGATGGGCATTTCGGTTCTTTAAAGTCGTTTTGGTCCTGTGTTTTATCTTTACTTCTTCTTGCTGCAGAAAAAATCAATTAAAAAAATTAGAATATATATTTTGTGGTTCAAACGCTGGATTTCAAAATTGTGCATTTGCACATTATGTATCGGGAAGGTTCAAACTAAATCTTACTTTGACATGATCCTGTTGATCACTTTCTTAACCCATGGAGCCTCCGGGTCCAGGCAAACTTCCTGGTCATCTTTTTTCAGAGTGGCACTGCAACACAAAGTAATGAGTTTTTTATTTTTCCATTTAACTACCAACATAAAAATCTTAATCATCTATCAGAATGAGACAGGGACTTGCTTCTTACATGATTTCAGTCTCCTCACAATGAGAGTTGGGTGGAATGAGCTCCACCTTCTTGATGTGGCGGCCTATAGGTCTGCTCTCAGTCAGGATGCAGCGGCAGTGCAGCTCAACTCCTAAGCTTCTCAGGCTCATTCCTGTGTGATTAAAAAAATGCATATGGTCACAAACTGCAGATAAATCAGAGCGCACACAAAGAACTGCAAGAGCATTTGGACATTTGATCACAAAAAAAAACGAGGCTTACCTTCGCTGATGGCGAGGAAGGTCAAGAGCATCATGACAGAAAAGGCAGTAATGCATCTGCTCTTCATTTTTCCTTTTTAAAACTTTTACTAATTTACTGACAATAAAGGATAATGTTGTTTAAATAAATCTTTTTGTAAATAAAAAGATTTTCTGTATTCAGCTACAGGTTATTTTCTCTTAGTTCCCCTTTTCCTGTGGTCTTTATGGTTTTGCTGCTTTCTCCAGCTGCTGTTTGAATCTGGGGGAAAGAAGTCTTGGCTTTTATACCGTTGTAGAAGTGACTCACTTCCTTGTTTTGTTTTTTTTTTTCTTCTGTGGCTTGTGCAATACAGGAATCATGGGAGTGGGAATTTACGCGCTCCAGCTTCATTCTTCACTGTCGCTTATCCGTCACGAGGAAAAATACAGACTTTACTCGCCGTAACAAACTGACTCAATTATGACTGAGGGTTGTCATAAATAATTTGTTCATATCTTTAAACTGTTTGCACGTGTGCACAGACAGGTAGTGTGTATTTGAGACAGCTCACCTTTTTGACAGTTAACAGGACTTGATGAATGGGGACTACGGCTATCTCAATACTTGTTAGTCTGCTGGCAACCAACAAGAATTGGTATCTGTCACCATTCCTACCATGTCAAACAAATCTTCACATTATATAAACACATGTCTGCTAAGCACCTGCATTACCTATATTGTAGAAAATAGGGAGAGGAAGTCACTTTGGCCGTTATAGACGACATTTTTTGATGCTTACAAGTATTATTTTGCAAAGAGATTAACAGACTAATCATCAATGGATTCATCAAAACAGATTTGCTAAGTTCCTTTTGCTTGACATTACTTAAGCCACACCAGGCATTGAGCCAGAAATTTTCATGTGAGTGAATTCTGAGACTAGCTCAACAGGTTCCAACACATCTGTCTTGATGTCACAGCTCTACTTACTAAGGAGTGTCGGGTAACTTAGGGTCAAGGAACACAGCAGTCTAGAAGTTTTTTATCATCCTTACCATCATCATCATACATACTCTTCCTGCAAACATGTGTGTGTATATCTGCGTCTGTAGTGCCTTACTATTACCTTAATTCCTACGCTTTTCTTTATTGCAACCACAATCATTGTTAGTTTAATAGGGTAAGAGACATACACAAAGCAAAGGGAAACTGAAAAGTTTGGTTTTTGTTAATGTTTTTTAAACCAACATTAATGAAAATTAAGTTTGTGAGTAAACAGCATCATGACATTTGGTTTTTTTAAATAGCAAACCGGTCAGAGAGAAATTTGTGGAAAAGCTTTAAACATGGGTTAGTCTAATAAAACAGCATAAAGCACAGATAACATGTTTTTATTTGATTTAATTGAATGATTTAATCTAATGGAAATTGCCCAACAGTAAAGCCATGGATGTTTCCCTAACAGGACAGATCAGGCTTAGAAAATCAGAGAAGCAACCAAGAAGAAGTTGGAGAGAGCAACATCTCAGGATGGAGAATCAGATGGTAGGGCAACCATTGAATTGCATGCAAAATTGTGATCAACAACAAAACAGTTCCTGAAGGAAAGTCCTGTTTGCGGCTTATTACGAACTAGGATACAGAATGAATATGTGATGAGTCTGTACAAACTTTAGACATTTCGGCTTCCATGTAACAAAGTAAATGTGTTGTATCCAAAGACTGTTTTACATGTGTATGTCCTTTTCGAGCACAAGTGCGTGGGTTCTTATAAACAGGAATTTGAAACAGAAAGGAAACAATATTTAATCCTACATCTCCTTCTTTGGTTAACTTTGATTTTATTTGACAGAAATGAAAAACAGATATGGGTACAAACGGAGCACGCGATGGACACTGGAAAGTTTTTGATTTTCTACATTTTGTCCATAACAACTGAAAGTACATGATGCTCATGAGATGATTTTAAAGTGACATGTGACCAGCATAAGGTATAAATGAGAAACGTGCCAGTATCAACCGCATTTATAGGGGAACATTTTAAAATATGGATTTCTTGTGTAATTTTAAAACTTAAAGTGGAAAGTATTTCTGCATACTCTTTAGCACAAAACATTTGTAAAATTATTACTTTTTTTATTAAATACTATGACCTAATACGGACCATTGCCAGTATATACCTAACTCTAAACCTAGCCTAAACTCAAGTCATACCTTCGTCCTGCAAAAACCCTCAAAGCAACAGAGCTCCCAAAGGTAGCAAAATTATGTTGTGGGTCTTTACAACATAGTATTCGTTGGAACACACACAAAACCTAAAGAGGTGAAAAATATTCTGTCATTCACTTGCAATCACAAATAAAGATTTTGTCTGCAACAGCATTATACCAAAACGGGATATTCCTAAATTACACATCAACAAAAGCTACCCAGAGGTCAGTATCTTAATGAATTATTAATGAAAGTCATCAAGATGTGTTTGAAGAAATATTCCCTTTTTCACTCTGCAGGATTTAGAAAGAATAAAAAGAATTTTAATGTAAATAAACGATCTGTGAAGGTCGAAACTAGCTTTTGTGTATAACTAACTATTTGACATTTAGCTGTACTTCAATTATTATAGAGAAATGCGTACAGAATGTGTTCAAACAAATCTTGCTGACAAACCTACAGCCATTTCATCATCAGATGAGGAAGTGAGAAAAAAAAACATATTTGGCTTAAAACATGAAGATAAAGATTTGTCTTTCAACATTTCAACATACCTACCGACTTCAGAAAAAGTTGCATCAACTCATTACTGTGTCTGGGTGCTTCCATGTGAGCTAAACAAAGGCAAATAACTTTCACTGTATTTGTGAAACTTGATACCTTATGATCTTCTCCACGGTTGTGTGCTTTGCCATTTTTTCAGTTCAGCAGAAACCCTTACGTTTATTCAAGTAATTCAATGAGACTCTCATTGAAAATCTTTCCGAGACCTCTTTTGGATAAAACTTTTTTTGGACTCAACATCCCAGAGCGTTATTCTCAGGAAGTTGACTTTCAATTCTAACTGGATCAAGATGGCTTAGGTGTTTGCTAGTTTAATGAGATTTGTAAGTAAGCTTAAGATTATATTTAAGAAGATCTATATTGCCTTCCTTATTAATTATTAATTTAAACATGCATTAGAAATCTGACCAGTGTCAGACATTGTCCTTTGCAATCAAACACAGTAGAAAGCAAAGCCTTCCTTGACATATCACATAAAATAACAGTACAATACAAATAAGTGTGTATTTATCTGGCAAAATCCAAAAGTTTTAAAACGGTTTGAAAGGAACTGCATGAGTATATTTCTCAAACTTCTTGAAAACGCCTTGTAGCAACGCTTTGTCACATAAATCTGCAAATGAATGCTGAGCTTAAAATGAAATATAAACAAACAATAGCTGGGGAAAATCAAAAATAAATCATCAGCTTGTTATCTATTCCTTTTTGTTTTCTCTCTGTATCTGTGTGTGTGGCAGTTTAGTGCAGTGTGGTTACAATAGCTTACATTTAGCTGAAGACAGGGAGTGGTTGGGGTTAATAGAACCTCAGAAGTAAGTGAGAGTCTGTTGAAAAAAAGAAAAAAGGGCATAGGGCTTTTCGGAAATTCCTGGAAATTTGTGGGAGTTTTTGGAAGGTCTTACTGCAGTGAAGAATTAAAAAAGGAGACATGATGTGGAATTTACTGACACTTGCCCCCTAAGCATATAGAAAACCTTGATTCAAGTCATTTTTCTGTGGGTTGGGGACGCTGCAGCACGCATTCCATATATCTAAACGTTGAGTGTCATGTCAGGTCAGGACAAGCCAGCAGGCTTGTCCTGACATGACATGACCACTGTTAAAATAAGCTGCACAGATAATATATGCAGGAGCTAGAGTTTAGCCAAGACATCAATTACATGAGAGTAAATGTAGCCAAAGAACCAAGACAATGCAGAATTTCGCAACACAGCTGCGTGGGAACAAAGATGGCAACGTTTGATCTGGTGGAGGTAGTATACCCCTAACCATTCTTACATGCAACCACCATGGCTTAGTTTAATAAGGAGTAACATTGATTTTTATGTCCCTGCCGTGTTGGAGTTTGCTATGTCAAAATAAACAAATTACACTAAACCACAAAGCCATTTAATTCACAAAGTCAAGAAAGAATTTAATAGAAAATGACTTATTTGACTGTTGTGCACTTCCAAGGAACCAAATAAAATCTCTAATCACTGATTACTTCCAAAGAACATTGTGCAGAAAAAACAGAAAAGCTCCTTTCTCTTTAAGGAGCAGAAGAGGCACACATAAAACCTCTGCATAGCAGTGTTGCAACACAGTAGATGAAAAGAGAACGGGCGAGCTTTTGACTGTACAGTCTGCACTTAGATTTTCTTCTCAAGACAGACATGTCTCTGAACACGTTTGTGGTCATCCTGATTTTCCTGACTATACATGAAGGTAAGAGCAGATGTTAAAATAAATGTTTGTATCTGTTGTTTTTTGTGCAGATACTAATTTACAAGCTGTAACTCCTAAAAACATAGGTAGCATTGTGGGGGATCAGGTGACGAATCCTCGCTGTCGCTGCATTACAAAGGAAAAAAAACCTATTGGCCGTCACATAGTGACTTTGGAGGTGCACCCCGCCACCTCCCACTGTGCAGAAATTCAGCTAATGTGAGTCCTTCAAACAAAGTAGTTCCATATACAGCACTTGTATAAGCTATTGCCAGTTTTTTTGTTTGTTTGCTTGTTTTATGTTGGTTTCTGAAAGGATAATTACCCCTAACCCGCTGTGAGGTTTCTGATCTCTCTGATCTGTCATTGATGCTTTAGTGCAACTCTTAAGAATGATCAACGAAAGGTTTGCCTGGATCCAGATGCTCCATGGGTAAAAAGGGTGCTAAAAAACAGACGTGCCAGGTAAGTGTACGCTCTCTAAATGGAAACAAGACAACATCAAAATTCAAGCACAATGACATGATAAATCCATTCAAGAAATGTTTTCAATTAAATCTGATATTTACGGGAACTTGTTTCAGTAACTTGATTCATGAAGTGAAACACACATCCATACACACACATACATCTTGCCAAAGGAGACTGAATTAAAATCATCAAAATTCATGTAAGAGTCTGTTGATTTATGTAATCATACAATTGGATCATTTGTTTCCCAACTTTTCAGTTGAATTGTACCGGATGCATGTTAAATAAAAGGGGAATAGATATTTGAAATGATTCACCATGGGCCCCTTTTTAAAATAAATTTTTACGTCCAAGAAACTTTAAATGATCAGCAATGGATGCAGTTTTGAGATCTACAATGAGTTTAACAACAGAGATATGTTTGAAGAGAGTCAATAAAACAGAGCAGGGTGGAGAACTGGAATTTAACCTGAAGACTAAGAAACAATGGACAACAGACAAGTTATTTGTCACTTTAAACTCAGCTGGAAATCAACTCCAGTTTTTCATGAGTAACTTATAAATGATTCGTCACACAGTTGAGAAACTCGAGATAACAAAAACAATGTACTTTATTACCCTAGAATGTCCTGTAAGTTAGAAACATTGCCAGCTGCTTGGGGCCTGATTCATCTTCCTCGATAATTAGCTTTACAAATATGCCATATTCTGAATGTCTGAATAAAGTAACAGTCCTTAAAAAATATATCATCATGTCTTTCTTTCTAGGCAAAAAAAGAAACCATAAAACAATATAGAAGTTCATCACGGAGGCTTTAAATGTGAACGGGAAGAGTTTTTTTTCCTTCTGAAGGGGAGAACTGCCAGCAGGTGAATGGACTACGAAACTGTCATAATTTCTACCAAAAAATGTTATCTTACACTTAATTTACTTTACCTTTTATTTACAGTACCTTGTAACTTTAGAACGCTATTTATAAATAATAAAAGTCAATTGTTTATCCATAAAAGACCTTTTAAAATTGTAAATAAATAAAAGCTCCTTTTCTGTTAAGGTTTTTCCTCGGATCTAAGCCTCTATTTTTGATACAAAATATCCGAAGATTTGTGTAGATGTTAAATTTTCTTTTGACTTATATGTATCAACAGAATAAGAGTGACTAAACTGTGATTTCTTTTTTTTTACTTTTTATTAAAAAAATGTTGTAACATGTACATTTTTTTTTTTTTTTAAACATACGTAAAACATCAAACTATTCAATGATTATCAAATATATGGATTAAAGTGACTACACTAAAGTCAGTGTTTGGGCTACAATTACCTTAAAAGATCATACATGATTTTTTAAAGTTAGATAAAAGGTAACAAGCATCAAATATTTATCTTTCAGAAGAAACCTATATTTCTGTCTTGGTTTATTGAAATCCCAATGCAGACTACTAATATGTTAACTCTGGAAAACATTATTCATAATGCTAGCCTTAATGAATGAATGCTTGAGTATACCTTACTCATGCATTGGATGATTTACAGAGAGGAATGTGATTATTTACACAGTAAAAAGAGGATAAACCACCAGAAATGGGGGAAAAAAACTGAAACTGAAAAAAATTTCATCAGAGAAAATTTATGATGTAAAGGCAAAGAGATGTACAACAAGAAGAAGCAAGAATACTATAGCGATTGAGTGAATACATTTTAATAAATGTATAAACTGATGTAACTGAAGATTTTTGAGGCAGTAGCAGGTTCCTTTGGTCTTGGATCCTCTCACAAAAAAAACAAAATGTATCCTACACCCCTGAGACCTGCTGATCTGTAGATACTCTGGATTGAGATGCCGAGGCAGTTATCTATTACAGGTGAGAAAAAATAACTTAATCATAGATACAGATCATGTACAGTCATTTTACATGATCTGTATCTACACTACCAAGAGGACAGGTTGATTGCTTTTTGTCAAACCTTCCTTTATGTCAAGCTGATCTTTAGAAAAAAAAGGTTTGCATTTCTTTATTTAATCCAAAGATTAAGCATCAGATGGGTGATTGATTCCTATATTGTTAGATAAAATGGGTAATTTTCCAAAACACACAGAAGACAGCATTTAAATCCCACATTGTTATGATTTGTAGTATATTTCCTATTATGCCACACATCTAAGTCCTTGTATCCACATTGTCACTTGCATGTGACTTCAGTAACAGCTGACATTGTTTACTTTTGAAGCAACCATTCCTCCACACATTAACTATTCTCCTTAGTGTTTTTATTATTAAGCAGGTATGTACCACATATTAGATTTGAGTCTTTACGCTTTTTTACAGACATTTTTCAATTGAAAAGATCCTCTCCTATACCTTTAATCCAAATATTTATGATGCCATAATCTCAAGTGAGCAGAAGTGCAAAATTGGAAATTTAAAGTAGGGTTGCATGAAATAAAAAATTTTGTTGCAACATCAGTGTGCATAATATTCATATGGTAAAAGACTATTGACTATTGAAGTGTTATAAACTTGCATTTTACTCTGTTATCTGATATGAACAGTTGGTTTTATGACAGCAGATGCTCACACTGAACACAATAAATTTTTACCCAAAATGCTAAAGGTCACAGTTCACAAATGTGAAAGAGAGAAAAAGAGAAATTAGACAGGTATCGTCGTCAGACTTTCTGACATTTTTCAGCTCAACTCAGAAGTACTTTATCATTTTTATTTATGAAAACCAAAATTATTTTTGTGTTTGCTGCATAAAAAGGGTGTCATAAAAAAAAGAAAGCAAACCAAATTTGCAAATTTGACTGCCAGAGACAGGAAAGCATATTTCATAACTGAGCCATTCTGTTCTTGTGAAACAGCGTCATCTTATGGCAAAACATGGGAGCTACCAAAATTTGGAGATGCTTTTCTGCACTCTGATTCTAACTGCTAGTTCATATCAGCTATATGAGGTGATGCTGCACAACTTTAACCTGAGCCTAAAGGCGAGAGGGCACCGCAGCTCTTTTTGGTACCTGTGGCAAAGACTCTATGTCTGAAGGAGCTCAACGGCTACAGACCCGTGGATATGAAATCCCACACGATGTATAGCCTGAGGCGGCTGGTACTAGCGCAGCTTTTGCATCAACTTCAGTTGATGCCTACCACAGTGTGATAACCATGTTTTTTGACTTCTCCATTGGTTTCAAAACCATTCAACTCAAAACCCTGAGGGACAAGCTGGAGAACATGAGAGGACCATCACCTTTCCTTAAGAACCCTGGAGTACTTCACTAACCTACCTACCACAGTGTGTGAGAACTCTGTAGTTTGTAGTTAAGGGAACATTGTTTCTTTTTACCATCTAGGTTGACACGGTTCACATCTTCACTAACTTTTTCCTGAAAAACTTCTCTGAAGAAATTACTTCAAATAGGGGATAGAAAAGGATTAGAGAAGAAATAACCAAGGACTTATTAGACTGGTGCAGACAAAACTACCTCTGGATAAATACTGGAATAACCAAAGAGCTGGTGTTTGACTTCTGCAGGCCCAAACATCCTCCACTACAACCATCCGTCTATCTATTATCAGTCACGCTTATCCTTTGTAGGGTCGACAAGGTCTGCTGGCACTCATCTCCTGCGGTCATCGTGCGAGAGGCGGGAGTCCACCCTGGATAGGTCACCAGTCCCTCGCAGGGCAACAGAGAGACAGACATGACAAAAAAACATGTATGACACACACCTAAGGACAATTTAAAGAGACCAAGTGACCTAACAGTCATGTTTTTAGACTAGAGGAGGACGCTAGGGGTACCTGGAGAGAACCCACACATGCACAGGGAGAACATGCACTCCTTGCAGAAAGACCCAAAGGCTGATATTAAACCCGGGATCGTCTTGCTCCAAGGCAACTCTTCCACTGTGCAGCACTGAGCACATAAAAACTATTACAAACAAAAAAAAAACTAACCAATAAACACCAGGAGAAGAAGACACGCAACCAAAACATGCAACATATGAAAGAGTTGGACTATTTTTTCCTATTAGCTACAAAGCTTTTGTTTTACATATTTTTTTACATAAACATAATTTAAATCCATCCATATGAGTGTCGTGCGTGTATTTCTTGTCCTGATCGTCTCTGTGATCCCTTATATTGACAAGGCTGGGTGTATCTCAGCAAAGGACTGCTGGGAGGATATATATCGATAGATATACATTCAGATATAGACGACAGATGGATAAAAACATCCTTTAAAAAATATTGGACCAGAACATTCATGAAGGAGCTGCAGACCAAATTGAACGTCCGCGCACTAGTGCGCATGCGTGGCGTCTAGACGGAGTAAGAGGGGGGGAGGAGGTTATGAAGGTGGACGCCCCCCCCCCCCTCCCTTTTTTTATTTTGGAAATCCTGCCGTAAACTGGACGCCTGTTGTCGGTCCGAGCTTCGGTTCCGCAGCCATGACGGGCTGCAGCGAGCTGCTGCTGCGGCGGTGAGGCGTCTCTCCCGCGGCCGGGGTTGGTATGGAGCGGCGCTGCGGGGAAACGTGCAGCCGACATGTGTTGAGCCATCGAACCATGGCGAACTGCTGAAAAAAAGGTAAGGACAATGTTTTGTTTCCTTTAACAAAAACCGCCATCATGTGTGTAAAAGCAAAAACTTGCAGCAACCAGCCGCACCGTTTCATGCTAAGCTAGCCGAGGTCATTTGTAGCAAACTAAAGAGAACACTGAACAAACATGGATGCTGTTGTAGCTTTAAGTCCAGGATTGTTTTCCCCTCCAAAATAACCCAGCTGTGAAGCCTTACTGATCATGTTATTGTTCACCTGAGAGGTTTCCTGTTGCCTTAACTGTGTGTCCCTGTCTCCAGGTGTCTCTGTTGTCATGGAGGTGGGGAGTCTCCCCCTGGAGCTGTGGAGGGTGATCCTGGCGTACCTCCCCCTCCCTGACCTGGGACGCTGCTGCCAGGTGTGCCGGGCCTGGAGGGAGCTCATCTTCTCCCTCGACAACACCCGCTGGAGGCAGCTCTGCCTGGGCTGTCCCGAGTGCCGGCATCCGAACTGGCCCAGCCGACCCCTGCTGGAGCCCCCGTCTTGGAGGGAGGCCCTGAAGCAGCACGCCGTCGCCAGCCGCACCTGGACCCGCAATGGCCCGGAGCTTCAGTCCTCCGCCTGCCTGCTTTTTTTCCGCAGACGGAAGAATCGCAGGGTTTGGCACGTGGGCCCCGGTTTCGAGTTTGAGACCGTGCGCGGGGCTCTCGGAGTGGTGGGGCCGTACGACCGCGTGGTCCTGCATCCAGGGGTCTATGAGGAGCAGGCCGAGGTGACGCTGAAAGTGCCTGTGGAGCTGGTTGGCGTGGGGCGACTGGGCGAGGTGGCCCTCCTGGTTTGCATTGATCAGCAGTGCCCGACAGCCAGGCTGTGTAACCTGGTGTTTATGCCGCCCTGGTTCTCCAATGTTGCCTACAAGGTTGTTGTCACACAGTGCCTTAAAGTACCCGTTAAACATGAACCTTTTCACGTTTGATCATGTTGCAGTCACGAACTTACAGGCATTTGTTCAGGAAACCACCGAATAGAGCAAACTGAAGTAGTGCACTGCTGTGAAATTAAGGGAACTGGGTACATTGTTGATATATGCAAGTTATAAATGCACTTATTAAGTAATTAAGTAATCCAGTGCAGTTTCCTTCAAAAGTCATGATTGAACCTCGGAATAAGTTCAGATGTTCTATGAAAACCTGAGAGTTTTCACTTTAGTTAAGAGAACAGGACAACTGTTAGTTATGCAGTCTTAAAATCAGATCAGGGCTTTATGGCAGTACAGGAGCAGGAAGGCTGATAGAAATCCTCTATAAAATTCATCCCATGCAGTGTAGGGGACACAGCAAACATATATCACGGTCTGCTGGTCAGATGAAACCAAAATTCAAACCTATTACTGTAGATGCAAACCAAAACTTGAATGCGTCATTAATAGAAGTGCAGCGTCAAACCTGAGGCAAAACTGCTGGACAGCGACATGTTAGGTGTATGGAAAGAGTTGTAGTGGGAAAGATGGATGAGGCTAAAAACTAAGCAGGTCTGAAGGAAAAACATCAAACGTACACCCAGAACCACAATGGAAAGTTTTATATCTGTAAATATGTCTGTCTTAGAATGTCTTGTTACCAATATCTAATCCGTAGGACGACTTGGAAGTTGGGATTGAACACAACTGACTGCAGCACTTTATCTTGTTTTTTTTAGATTTTTAGTTGTAAAAAGCAGCAAAGCTTTGATCAGTTTCTTTCACTACACTAATAGTGTTTAATATTTAGCTTGTAACGCTAACACTTCTCTTGTCACAAAAACATTTTTGTCTTTTCTGCCGAGTTCGTCTGACATCGGTCACATGTCTTTCCTTGTCCTCCTCTAGACATCGTGGGGTCATGTCCAACTAGATAACTGCAACTTTGAGGGCGCGCAGCTGCATGTCCGCGGCCCCGGGACGTGCCAGGCTCGTTTTTGCTCCTTCTCCCAGGGCAGCTCTGCCTACTTGCTGGGCGTTGTCCTCAGTTTGTTGGACAGCTGTGATTTCTCAGGAAGTGACTCGGCCTCCGTGACTGTGGAGGGTCCTCCGGCATCGGAGAGGAACTGGGCTTGCAAGCACCTGGCCGCTCTGGCGAGGACCTTCCAGTCTCAGTCCCACAGCACTCCCAGGGGCCATGAAGGTGGCTCCACAGCTAAGCCTGATGCCCCTGGTGTTAAAAAGGAGAACATCAACATGGAGGACTGGAAAGGACGGACAGGTGGCGATGCCGTATGTAGGGGCACCGTTATTGAAGATAGCTGGAGTGACGGTGACCACAGCGACGCGGAGGAGGAGAACCAAGAAGGAACGAACGCCGCAAAGCTCCAAGACTACAAAATCCTTCATGATCACCACGGGCTGTCTCATTTCCTGAAGCTTCGGGCGGACGGCTCTCTACCTCTTGCCTCCTCCCCCGAGCCTCCATCCGTGACCCCCTCACCCCTCACCCTGCAGCAGGAGATGGACAGGGACCCTGAGGCTCAGATGCTGGCATCCTCCATCCTCGGCTGCATTGTGAGACGCTGCTTGTTCAGAGACGGTAAGGGCGGCATACATTTGTCCAACTACGGACAAGCTCGGCTGGAGGAAAACATATTCCGCGGCCTGAACTACGCCGTCCGCTGCATCCAGCATTCCACGGTAAATGATCTTGTTCTTTTCCCTAATGGCCAAAATGGCATGTTATTTCTAAAAAATATATATTTTGTGTAATTCAACTGATAAATGAACATTTGTTAGGGAGGTTGGGTTGTAAACCCGTCAGAAGTTGCAACAAAGTTTTTTAGAATAAAATTTGCACAAGGGAGAAATTGATCTGTTAGCTCCAGCATTTTCTGCGTTTGCAGAAATTATAAGTGTGCAAACCCTTGAATGCACAGTTGGATTGAGTTTCTGCAATCAGTTTTCGGGAGTTCACATCTTGCGTCAAGTAACTTGCCTCAGTTTGGTCCGAATTAAACTTTAGCCGTCTTAGTCTGAGACATTTACCCGCATTGGCTGAAGTTATAATTTACAGAGGAGTTGTAAGTCGATTTATATAAGAGAGCCTAATTATAACTAAAAAATAAATAAAATTGTGATTTCTTCTAAATACTTGTCTGTTTTCAAAGAAAAAACTTGCACTGTCCGCTAAAAAGCATGACTGGAAGTCTGTCCCTTTAAATATGCAGTAGTGACCTCATTACGATTTATAATACCCTAACTTGGTTTGAGGACTAAATCTTGATATAATCTGATGAGCGCATAGTAAGAACACAAACTGATAGATTTGGTAAATATTACTGAGTTGTAAGCCCATGTTGCTGTTTCATGTATTAAAATGTCTTTGTAATGTACTGTCTTTGCACGTCCTATGTAAAAGTTTTGAAATTCCTATTTTGTTGTAAAGTATGTTATTTTTCAAAACTAAGACATTTTGACAAAGCTATGCACAATTTTGAGAGCAACTAAATTTCTTCACACATTTCCATTAGCTAAGGAACGTGGATCATAAGTAATTTAGAGAGTTTTTTTTTTTTCTCAGGCTATCGAGTCACCTGTTTGCTCTCTCCCTCATTTTAGATCGTGATGCTAAGAAACGAGGTTTGCGATTGTCGTGCTTCAGGCGTGTTTCTGCGGCTATCTGCTCAGGGCCTCATCGCAGAAAACAACATCCACTCGAATGGGGAGGCTGGGCTGGACATCCGAAAGGGAGCTAACCCCATTATCCTGGTAAATCTGATGCCTTCCTTTGTTGAAGTTCAGATAAAACCTGCCAGCTGGCAAACAAAAATTGTTTCACCTATTTATAAAAAAAAGAGATCTTGTTCACTATATTGAATTAAGATTGCTGGCAAAAAAGTCGAGCTTCTGACTTTCCGTCTTTCTCTCCACAGTGCAATAAGATACACAGCGGTTTGCGATCTGGTGTTGTTGTCCTTGGCAATGGGAAAGGTTCAGTTCGGAGCAACCTGATCTACAACAACAAAGAAGCTGGTGTGTACATTCTCTTTAGCGGGAATCCAGTGGTGAGGTAAGCTGGAATCCCTAAACATCCAACGTACCCTGAATGCTGTGGGCTCTTGAACCCTTCCAAAGTTTAGATAAGATGAAGTGTTTGTGCAGCCACCCGTCCTCTAATACATTAATCATGATTGCCTCTCTCAGGATTGTCTCCCGAACTGTTTTTTCATACTAGGCATTAACAAATATTGGAACTCTATCTTTTAAAAAAATATATATATATTAGTGGTGAACATTTTTTATGACTTAGAAATACACTATATTAGCGTTTGAAATACTGGACTACACAGACATGGACTGTAATGGCATCCCATTTTGGAACTAAAACAGTTTTGGCTTATGTGGGGAGGTTGTCTGCTAAATTTTGTTTGTATATGAGATTTTTAACATCAGACAAGAAGGCCTGATTGTCTCAAAGGTGCTCTATTTTGAGCAAGATCCTGATGGACCTTGTTTTGTGTTCTTGATAGCAGTCATGCTAGAGAAGGAAGGATCATCTCCAAAAAAAATATCATGAGAACACGGAGCATTAAATCGTCCAGTATCAATATTTTAAAAAAACATTTACCATACAACAATTGTTAGTCCTTAACTCATGTTATGTTACCTTTTTGCATAGGTGTCATACTAGTGAAGCACCAAAAAAATATTCTTAAGGACCTCAGTACTTCCTTTTGACTTAATCAGCCTGGCATGACATGACATGGCATGTTTTGTTCAATAGTAGTTTGCTGGTAGGTGGCTTTGTATTCTATAAGATGTTTTAGTCCATTTTAGTGACCTCTGTATATAACGGGCTCAATGAAAGACAGTTTTCTTTTGACAAACAACTAGTAGAACCCAACAGAAAAGTCCTATTGTGTGAGAAAAAGCCAACACATCAGATTTTGTTGAGTACCCAGAAAAGAAAAACATTTTTAAGTTAGATTTGATCAATCTAACCACGATAGTTCTAAAATGTTATGTCATTTGCCTTTGCATATCTTTCATGTTGTGAAATGCTATTTCTTTGGAAAACCGCTTTGCATTAATTGTGTCACTTTTTATTAATATAATCTCTGTGTGTGTGGGGCTATTTACAGTTTCGGGTGACTCTCATCACAGTCTCTGGAAAATGATGTTCACCCTTGCTGCCCCCGTAGGAATTAGGAAGAAAAGTAGCAGCTAGTTGCAGCTAATTAACATTTGATCAGCAGCTAATTAACGCATTTGATCAACTAAGAATTTCCAAGTGAGACTGCCTGTAATAACACAGGCTTTTTAGCTGTTTTGTAGACCGGAAGATGCAGGAGTGTTTTTAAGCAATTTCCTAACAAAAGCAATTTTTCATTGCACATTTATCCTGGTGAAAATTTGAAAATATTTAGTCATAGCGGTTGTCTTCCCAGGAGTTAAAATGTATTCTAAGGTCAAAGTGTGCATCTTAGACTTTACTGACCTCAGTTAGCAAAACACATTTTAAAATGCATCACAGTACAATGATTAAAATACTGAATAAGTAAGGTTGGTTAAAAATGGTTTGAGATGAATGGTTCCCCCTAAAACTATTATGGCAGCATGGCTCGCATTTGCAAGCCCGCATTCGTATCAACCAAACCGCTTCTGAAACGTAAAGTGATGCAGTAATGGTGGATTTGTGTATGTTAAAACAAAATAATAGAAAAAAACAGATCTCACATAAAACTGCTTTAAAAGAGCCTTAAACTGAGCTGCTGGTCACTCATAAATTACCAATGAAGTCCTGCTTAGATATCAGTTTTCTGAAGGTTACCGTGCATGTACTGGTTTAGGGGTTGTTTAAGATGACCTGTCCAGTTTGTGTGAAGGATGAGTTCACATGTAAAATTTTTCACGCTGATGCAATATTTATCCAGTAGGAAAGAGTCTGATGGCATTAGAAGCTCAAACCAGACGCAAAGGACATTTGCAAACATGCTAAAGGTCACACTAGCCGTATTTACATTTAACTGTCATACAAAGCTTTTTAAATCTTGCAAAAAAATAAACAAAATGCATGTAGGTGCATTTTCATCTACTGGTTTGTAGTGAAACATGACTAGACGAAGCATAATTTCATGAGACCGTTATCTTATCTGTGAGCGTAATAAACCTGAAGCAGTTGTTGAGTTTGCAACGCCTCAACAAATGTGTTTCGTTCTAACCTTTACTCTTCGGCGTAAATAAAATGTCTATTTCCATCATCCTTCTCTAATGCCGGTAGTTTAAAATGCAAATTTTGAAATTAACTTTTCAAATGTTGCAAAAATAAAATTGTAAATTTGGCCTGTTTCAATCAGTCTAAGTAAGGTATAATCTCATCAGATGTTGGAGTCACTCATCGCTGCAGGATCAGAAATATCTTTTAAAACTTTATTAGAAAGCGAACAAATAAATAAAAAAGACATAAAACGGGCATTTATCGTGTTTTATGTCACTAAATCACTTCGTGCCTTAGTGATATTTAGGCCCACTCAGTCAGACCTACCCTGTGTAGCACAATAGGCTATATATATATAAATGTGAGGGAATGTGTTTCCATAACGAGACAATGATCCAAAACAAAGCAACAAATCAGAAACAGAATCAGTTTTTGTTTTTTACTTATTTTTTACACTGTAATGGAATACTAAGGACAGCAAACCCCGATTAGGTTAAACAGTGTTCGAAAGAAGAACAGCCAAAATGTCCCCAAAGATCGTGACAGATTGATCAATCTTATTGCTGTGAAATTGCTAGAAGCCACTGAGTTATGGGGTGCATTTACCTTCTCTCAATACCATAGCTTGATAACTGAGGCTACTTTATGAAACTTGGCGTAACGGACTGTTTGCTTTGTCTTCTCGTAGTGGGAATCAAATCTTCCAAGGCCAAGCAGCAGGGATTGCTATAAATGAGAATGGTAGAGGGCTGATAATAGGTTTGTGTGGGAGGCTTTGCATCATTTTTTTTACTTTTTTTTTTTACTTTTTTCAACCTCAGCAAACGTGGATTCTTCGCGCACACACACACATATTGTTGTGTTTTATTCCAGACAATGTGATAAGAGAGAACCAGTGGGGAGGGGTGGACATTCGCAGAGGAGGCGACCCCGTACTGAGGAACAACTACATCTGTTATGGATACTCTGACGGCGTGGTGGTGGGAGAGAGGGGACGTGGACTTATTGAGGGGAATCACGTCTACTGTATGTCCTTTCTGCCTGATCATGTTAACATCAGACAGTATGAACAGTTTATCACGTCTTTTTAATTTTTCCCCCTCCTTGATTTGTTTAGGTAATAAAGGCTGCGGCGTGTGGGTTATGTCATCCAGCCTCCCCCAGCTTTTGGGCAACTACATTATCCACAACTGTATGTACGGCCTGGCGGTGTTCTGCAGGAAGGACCCAGACAACATCGAAGCCAGGGAGGGGAACTGGCCCGGACATGAGGGAATCGGCGGAGACCTGGGCAACGGGGAAAGGAGAGGAGTCGAAGGAGAGGCCAGGGAGGGGCAGGAGAACTTCAACGAAGAGGGGGAACTGTTCGCCTGGGAGAGCGATCTGGACAGCGAAGATGAGCGGCACTCGGCTCGCCGCTCAATCAGCGTGGCGCTGATGGAGGGCAACTGCGTGAGCTACAATGGAGGTACTAAGCTGTCAGTCTTGTTAAAAAATGTTAATACAGTGACTGACGTTGACAACCACAAACTCAAATGTAGTTCATTGGGTTTCCGTGTACAAGATTGACACAAGGTAAGGGGATTATAGTTGAGACACACTGTTGATGAAGTGAACAAGATAGTCAAAGCTTGAAATACTTGACGTTTCTAGATATTTCTCTTTGACCTGTGTGCCATGTTCCTTAATCTTTGTTCATTGACTTTCTTTTTTTTCTAAGAAATCACTAAAGCAGTAAATAGCTCAATTTCACACGGCACCAATAAATTGGATGTGTAATAAGGATTTTCATAAGAGGTCATTTTGCTTCCTCTTTGCATTGATGCACAACTGTGTTGTTCGGTCAACTAAAATCCAGGGAATTTTTTTTATCGTAAATATGGAAAAAAAACTTCAAATGTGAATACTTTCTTAAAGCACCGTCATGTCAGCCCTCATAATTATCCCGTTTCTGCCTTCCTGCAGCGGTTGGCTTGTACGTGAAGAGCAGCGAGGCCCTGAATGTTTTCGCCAACCTAATGAACAGGAACTGCGGTCCGGGCATCGCCGTGCTGCAGAGCACTCAGCTGACCCGGCTCGTGACGAACTGCATCCTCGAAAACAGCCGCGGTGGCGTGATGGTGGAGAAGGACTGCAAGGTGGAGGTGCGTGGCAACGGCATCTATGAGAATAGCGGCTACGGCGTCCGGTTCAGTGGCAGTGGGCAGATAGTGGAGAACGACGTGATCGGTAACTGTGGATGCGGCATCCAGGTCTCTGCAAGCACTGATGTTAAGGTGAGATGGTATATTAGATTTATTCCAGAAACTTGTGGATTAAATTAAAGAGTTTATCCCTAAATAGAATGATTGTTGTCTTTAGGTACTCCGCAACCGTGTCCAACCAACCCAAGGCTGTGGTGTCGCTCTGCTGGGCACGGCGAGAGGTGTCGTGCACGACAACGCCCTGTTCCAGGGTCATCCAGAAAACAAGAAACCTCTCCTACACATGGATGCTGGAAATGAAACCTGCATGTTGCGTAACAACAGTATTCTAAGGTCTAATATCAGGTAACCAAGAAACCAAGTTTTTTTCCTTTTCTTCGCATGTCAAAATAAGCAGAACCTGCTGATCTTTTCATGTACCCTGCAGTACACAATTTTCTTCTAGTTTTCAACGATTATGTTCCCCAGTTGCAAGCTTTTATTCTGTTGCTAAAAGATTGTCAGGATGTTACTGCAAAACTGTAAGAAAAACAGTTATAATTGTTTGAGTTTGTCGCCATATTTGGTCCTAATTTTGATATCTGATAATATAAAGTTTCTACTGTAATGTGACCTTCTCTAAGCCTTTGAATCCACCTGTCCAACTGTTAAATGTTTCAGTACTTTTTGCACATGTTGCTGTTCTCTAACAAGGAGCTTAAAGGCAAAAGTCACAACAGGTGTTTGATCCTTGAATCAACCAATAAATGTCCTGGTTCAATTACAGCTGGTGTTTAAACAGTCGTCCTCATCAGGCTGTTCACATTGTGACATCATGAGCCCAAGACGACACCTAACAATGGATCAACAGTACCTGGCCATTGCAATGCTTCTAACAGGACGTTCTCAGACAGATGTGGCCACTGAGTGTCACAGGGTGTCATCAGCAGGTTGCAACAGAGATACCGAGAGACTGGAAGAGTTACAGAAAGGCGTAGAAGTGGACGTCCTTTGGCGCCATCCCATGCTGATGACCGCTACATTGTGAACAATGCCCTGAGAAACCGCATGATGAATGCCACTCAACTCCAGGCACGTTTAAGGGAAGTGAGAGGCACCCAAGTGTCACGTCAGACCATTCGAAACCGTTTACATCAGCGTGGCCTGCGTGCTAGACGACCTGCAAGGGTACCTGACCACACCAGGAGGTGGCGAAGGACGAGGAACCACTGGGTCTCATTGCTGTTCTCTGATGAAAGTCGATTCACGTTGAGCAGAAATGATGGCCGCCAACGATGTTGGAGACGTCAAGTAGAGCGCTATGCATCAGCCACTGTTGTCACCAGACGAGCTTTTGGTGGTGGCGGTGTCGCAGTGTGGGCAGGTGTGTCCAGTCTGTAAAGAACTGCCCTACACTTTGTGAATGGTACAGTGACAGGCCAATACTACCTGAATAACATCATTAATCCAGTTATTGTGCCCCTACATGAACAACACAGGCCTAATTTCATCTTCATGGACGACTATGCTCCAGCTCATCGGGGAACGGCTGTTGGAGACTGGTGTACCTCAAATGGAGTGGCCTGCACTTTCTCCAGACCTGATCGCATTCAAAACCTGTGGGATCAACTGAGTCGCCATGTAGAGGCTCGAAACTCTCCACCCCAAAAACCTCATAGAAGGTTTATACATAGAAGTGTAGGCAAATACTTCCAAGCCCTTACAGCCCAATGGAGACAAAGTATTGACTGAATAGAAATTTATTTTTACAGCTCTTTTCAGGCTTTTATTGAAGAAACATAACTAAATGAATACCAATGTATAATTTCCCTCCCACTTCCCACATATTTACTACTTTGTTACTGTATTGCTCAATTTAAATAAAAAACATATATATGGCTGTACTGCAATACGTGCTTAAGCAGTGTTATTGCCTTAATCATTTTGTTAGAGACTTATAAGGCTTATAAAGGGACATGTTAAAAAAAAGTAGCAAAAGTCCAAAACAAGTTAAAATGAGCTTCAAAGGCTATCTCTAATTTATTCAAATTTTTTACACTTTTTAGCGCTACATCATCACCACCCTGGGTTCTGGAAAACCCTCCTCCTCGCCCGCTGGCCAGTTCCCCTACAGGCTTCCCGTCCTCCCAGTATCCCTCTCGGCTTGGGATTTCCATGACGACCAGAGTCGGCGCCGCCGTGGAGAGCGGTTGTCACAACGGCAGCATGTTCTGCTCCATCCTGTGAATTAACGGGCAAGCACTTGCAAACCGAAGCGTGCTGCTGTGAGCCAGCGTCAAACTTGTCACTGTTTACCTACTGAGGGTCCGAATGAAAGTATTGACTGTTTCCTTTTCGGGTGGAGTTTATTTTTAAGGATGCTGTTGGAGGATTCATTAGATTACCTTTGCTTTAACTTTAACAATTTGTTTTTATATAAATTGGGGACGATTTTTACATTAAAATGCCTGAACACCATGCTATCCAAATAATGTTTCACTGAAGCGTTCATGTTTTACAACAAAAACCTGTCATCCTGCTTGTAATAGTTTCTGTTTAGGACGTGCACTTTAACAAAGCCCAGCAGCAGGAGGAGGTTTTAAAAATTCAGTCTTTGGTACAAATCTGTGCCTTTTTATTTTATTTTTTTATTAAAAATCACAGTTGTAGCAAGGGGTTTTGGTCGGAGGATCATATGAAGTGAATATGCAACAAAAAAAAAAGCCAAAATGAAGCTTCGGCCTCTTGCAAAGTGCGTCTGTTTATTGTGAGTTTCTTCGCCTTGACGTCCCAGACTCGCCTCGTTGCAAGCAAATAGAAGGAAAGATGTTCAGTGTGCAATATGTGAAGTCTACAAATGTGCCTATAGATCATAGCTGGATGTTAGATCATCTAGACGTTTACAACTTTAGTCCCCCCCCCCCTTCGTATTCTGCAGTAATCATAAAATAAAGCCGTGGACTCAAGTTAAACCATTTTTATTTGTATACAAAATGTAATAAACAGCTCTTCTCTAACGTTTCCATTTCTTGCTGAATTTATTGTCTCTTACAGCCCTCAATGCATTTTCTTGCGTTTCCGTCGCTCGATGAACTGATCGTACTTGACCAGTGGTAGAACAACGGTGGCCTGTTTCTGGTTTTCGCTTAACGAAGCTTCACTCCTTTTAACCTTCGCTGGTTTAATCAACGACAGCCCCATTGACTTTGCAATCTCGATCATCCTGTAAACAATATATGGGTGAGAGATTTTATATATGAAAAATTAATATCTTTCGTTATTAAATTATTGAAGTTTAAATAACAGTTTAAAATCTGATGGTGTGTCCAGTCAAAACTACTGGCATCAGAGAAAACCTCACTGATTTGTTTTTGTAGATAAATCAAGAGTTAATGTTTCAGATCAAACAACGATAACCAGAGTAAATCTAAAAATTGCCATTTTCAGCTAGATTTTCTAACCTAATAAATGGATGTTTCCTCCCTTGGCAAGAAAAAAAACAACCATTTGTGACAGCCAGTAAAATGCAATTTACATGACTGAAGAAATCAACTGCTCTTTGCTGTAGTGTTTCGCTTCATCCATATTGGTTGCACCTTCAATAAGTGTCTTGTTTAAGGCACAGCAACAGCATCTCACAATCTGATCTAAAACCAGATTTTGAGCCCTCACTTTCTAACCATGTTCCAGCTGCATAAACCTAGCTTTGCTTTTTAAATAAGGATTTAGAGGTAGAGGCCTCCTTATTTGTAGCAAATTGTTCTGGCCTGGAGGATGCAGATCAAAACTGGACACTACTACAATTTGAGTGTCTATATGGCTTTTTTGATTGTTTTTACTCCAGTCGATTAATTGAAACACTTTTCAAAGAGTTTACCATTTTGTTCGATAAAGTCTTGGGAATAAGTTTTAGCCAAATTTGGGATGAGATTTTTGTGAGTCAGCTGTAGTTTTAGTCATGTCACCTAATGACCCCCCCCCCCCAAGTTTTCTATTTTTATTTAAACTTGATCACTGCCTGCAATGTTTAAGTTGATGTTCTGAGTTGTTCTTTGACATCTGCAATGAAATATGCTCTTTGAAAAAGCCTGTGTAGACATGAGTTTCCTCGCTTTCCAAAACTTGAATTACTGTAGCATCGAATTGTTTCCCCTTTATAAACAAAATCATTTGAAAATGGCTACTTGTAAAGGATGTCTGAGAAAGAGATCAAACAAATCCAAGAGAGTACAAAGGATATTTTTTTAAGCGCTAAAAAACAAACTAATTTCTCACTTGGCTTCGGTTATTTCCAGGTCACGATGCAGCAACGTGAGGTCAGCAGTCATGTGACCCATGTGGAGCACCAGAGCCAGGCTGTATGCTGCTATTTTGGCACGCATCGATGTTGAAATTATGTTCTGTACCCTAAAAAAAAAAAAGTGAAAAACTCGTTCTGATCTACGTTTAATGGAATAGGCTGGAAAAAGTTGGAGCAAAAATCCCGGCAAGCAGTCATCGTACCTGCCTTGGTTGAAAGTCTCTACGGTGAAAGTCTTAAAGAGTTTGTTCTGAATGATCCGAGGGCAGCCTTCTTCAAGTCCAACTGTAAACACACAAACACAGATTAATGGAGAAAGTAAAAAAGCACCAAAAGCAATTGTGGCAAAAAAAAAAAAAAAACAGATTCACATATTTCTCCCTTTCATGACTTATGAGGGGGAAAACATTCGTTTTAGGGCTAACCATTCAATCAGCATGCTAAATTTTCACAAAAAGCAGTTTTTGCACTATATTATTGAAACATATTATGATATTATACTTATGGTCCTGGCTGCTTTGAATAATTAATGTTTAGTTTGACAACTTCACAATGTTCTGTCTCCCTCCATCTCTGTTGAAAGTGTTTGGGGACCAGTCACAGAAAAACGTTCCCCGAGAGAAATCCTGCTGTTACTATGTTATACCTTGAATGTAGTTTTAAGTTTCCTCCAACAAAAAAGAATGGGAATATTTTACACAATACATAACATTTAAGGATCATACAGTCCCTTTTACATTTGTTACAACAGTCCTAAAAGGAGTTTATTGTTACTGAAGTTGAAGGATCTTACCATGTTTAATTGTGGAATTAGCCATTTGCAGTAACATTTTTTTCCGTATTGTTTTTTTTCACCAAGGCAACAAACAGCTGAGAAGTCTTTTCATATCCAAATTTATATTTCTAGTGTACCATCTATACATGGACATGTGTAGGAATAACAACACAAAACTTGTTTCTACAATATAAAAGGTTTATGTATATTTTTTATGAGTGGAACTTATTCATTATATACATTGATTACTCATTTGGATGACTTATGACTTAAAGATAATGAAAACATAACATACAATGTCTCAGAAACTAAGAGTATTGTTAAAAGTTCAAGACTAAGCTCATAGTGTCACACCTTAATCAGGTATTTAACTTAAAAAAACTTGCAAGCTTCCATGAACTTCTGAATCTAACCGAACTTCCAAAACATAGCAACAGGATCAATGATCGTGGTGTTACTGTGCATGATTGGCCAGTAAATTGTGCATAAGGAGCCCCAACCTAGTTTAGAATGCATAGAAGAACTTTTCAGAAGTCTGAGATTTATGTTTAAACTATACTTCTTATTATTTATGTTATATTCTAATTTTATAAGGCAAAGATTTTTTTGATGTGTAACATGATTATAACATGTTTTTTTTTAGATGTACCTGTATAAAGGCATTAATAAATGTCTGCCTCAGTAAGGGTGTGAAAACTTTTTTAGTTTACGGAGTATTGAAAGAGGAAAAAGCAACTCCACTCACACTTGCGTGGGATGTTCTTCTGCCTTGCCAGCTTGAGGAGCATAGAGAGGTAGAAAGCGCAGCGGGCCGTTCTGTCTCTGGCTTCGCCCAGAGAATCCATGTTCTCCAGATGCTTCACAATAATCAGGGACCTTCAAGCAAAAACGTGAAATTAAAATTCATCATGCAGGGAAAGGCACTCTGCTAAAACTTTACACATTTCAGGAAGTTTGAATGATATGTTGCCCGACCTTCCTTCATCCTTCATCTTCTGCAGCTCCTCTGGGGTTAGTGCGGCCATCTTGGATCCAGGAAGCTCCAAAGCAGCAAACTCCACTGGACTCAGGACTTGGGACGATTAGTTAAGGATTGAAAAAAATAAATAAATCTTGTGCTTCAGCTTTAGATTCCAAAGGATGCGTACAAAATCACAGGAAGTAAATAAAAGATACGCTCATGAAATGGGTAGACGTCCTCTCGTTTGTCTGCGTTTGGATTGCAAGGAGGCAGGTGGGACGCCAGAGTCCCCTGAAACTCGGTTTCAGCTACTTCCTGTTGGAGAGCTGAGCAGAAAAATTATGAAATAAATCCAGTGACATTACCATAAAGATTCACAATGCTGTACACAATGTTGTAGAGATAAACATCAATATTTTGTTCCTGTAGTAATTTGTTTTTTCTTCCAGACCGAGCAGCAGTTAATCTTACCTTCAAGACCTTTGTTGTCGATCACAGATGTAGCAGCTTTAGCCACTGCATCCTGCAGGGCGATGCTACCCACCTGGTTTAGCCGGCGGGAAGCCAGGGCTCGTTTCTGTTTGTTAGTGCCGAATGCCTCGATCAACAAGTCAACCTAAATAGATTGAAAAAACAAAAAAATCTGATTCAGACTTTACTTTTTTTTTAAATAAATGTAAATTAAGCGGGAGGAAAAAAAATAAATCAGCATACCTTTTCTCTGTAGGATGGAGCGGTTTCCTGAGGTTTGGCAGTTGATGTCTCCCCTGGTGTTGAATGAATAATAATTGATCAATTGAAGTTTCTGGATTGTTCTGTTATTTTCAAAGGAAATAAGAGGCACTGATGTTGTAAACACTACACTTGTGTCTCGTTCACTTACCTGGAATAACAGGTTGCATGACAAACTGCATAGCATTGTGCAGCTCCATACGCATGGTCTGTTTGTTCAACACTCCGACATAATATCTGAGAAGACAGCCAACAATTGAGATTTAATGATTATGACTATAAAATCATTTTAAACTATGTACAGAACAATGCGTTAGTCATTTTTCTTATTCCAACATTATTCATATTGCAACCACAAATTTCAGTGTATTTAAAGATGATTGTATGTGATTAGTCAACATACAGAATTTCATAAATGAACTTAAAGGAAAAGCGACAGTTAAAAATCTTTTCCAATAAAAAATAAATAAATAAATTTAAAAAAAAACAAAAATCGAAATACTTTTGTATTCAGTCCTCTTGAGCAAAAGTTTTGAAGCCCCCTCAACTGTGCAAACCCAAAATAAAATGTAGTGTACCAAAAACCTTCAGAAATCACCAGATAAAAAATAGTTAGTAATTAACAGTAGGGGTGTTCCGATACAACTTTTGGATTTTCAATAACAGTATTTCAGTCTTCAGTTTTGCCCGATACTGATATTGACCCGATATGATATCAGCATGAATCAAATGTGGTAAAGATGTTGATGGAAATTTTTTACTTATATTTCTTTTTATGGGTGTGTGTAAATGCCAAAATGTGAGTTTTTAATAACTTAATTATGTTGTATAAGTTCCACTGAGTGCATTTGTTTAAATTTATATATGTACTGAAATTGTCTTTCCTTTTTAGATTTATTATCAGAGCTCTGTTTAATTCCAGATCATGATTTATGGTACATTCATGATTAGGGAGAGATTATAATAATGCAACACTGCCTAACATCCCACCCTTGAAGTTTTACAACTTCTATTTATTATGACAGTGGTGAAAATGGACGCTAGAGAAATATATAAACAGTAGTCTGAGGTACAAAATATTAAAGACATTCATTGTTAGCGTTGCCATTTGAATCAGTTTTAGCAAGCGTTGGTCTATACATTATGACTAAGCTCTGATCAGGGGAGGACAGCTTAAAACATCATCTGTGTCAAAAACCGGTCGATCTGCCATGATGTTTACGAATGTCAGCTGATCATTTCAATATGTAAACCTCCTATGATGTGCTCAAAACAAACCAACTGTGTTTTTTTTCTTTTTGTTTCTGTTCCGTTGTGGAAATCTATTCGTCTTTACCGTGTGTTTCTTTGCCACTGTACGTTTGTAAGTGGAAAAGCAAGATAAATGGATGATATCTGCTTCTGCAGTTGGGAAAACTCTCCAGAACATTTATGTTTAAACAAATGTAAGTTTTACTTACTTGCATTGGCTGTTGCATTTCAGTGATCCTGCTGCAAAATTCTGACCAACATAACTCAGTCTGTCTGATTCAGAAACCTGAAGAAAAACGCATTAAAGAAAATAATCCCAGCAACACAACCTTTGTATGCAAACACATCATCATCATCAGGTTCCTCACCAGCATCCGCCTGTATTTTTTCCTCGGGTTTTTCTCGTCTGTGCTCTTGTACATGCTGAAATCCAGTTTCCCAGCATTGCCAACGCAGCCATTTGAAAAGCGGACTGTGTGAGAGAAACGTTCAGAGAGCAGACGTTAAATTAAGGTGCAGCAAATGTTAGGAGAAAACTGTTCTTTATTTTATTGGCAGCTAACAAACTGTTTAAGGAAGCATTACCGCCACTAACTGGTAAAGAGTGCGGATCCCCTGTTTTATCATATTTTTAACTTCTTCTACACTAAACCTAACATTAATGTCAACCAACCAGACTATCCACTATTTCATTTCCTTTAACCCCATTATGTGCTGGAATCAATATAAAACTAACAGTAAAACCATCATAATAATTCTATGAATTGTTTGTTGTATTTCAATAATACATCTACTGTTTGTTTGACTATGTTGCAAACTAGCAGATGATGAACTAGAATCTGAGCAAATCGTTGATTTCACTGATCTAACCTCTTCCACCAAATGAGTTGATAAAAGTACTTCTCCTGTATAAACACTATCCATCTCTTACACTGTAAGAGATGGATTACCTTAAAAGTTATTCCCATCCTATTAAATATATTTTTTGATGCCAATGTGTACATATCTATACTTTATAATACTGACTTATGTGTTCATGTACAATATATATTTATTGATAACAAAAAACTGTATTTAGTATTTTTTTCTAATACAGAAAATTCCACTTTCATTTCAGGAATTATCCAAACCGGTGAAGAAAAACTCGAGCATGTCACTCCTGGTTTGTGTGTGGCGAGAGCGAGCAACCACGTGGACGCGCACGAGGCGCTAAACACCCGGTCGCTAAATCTGACACGACACCTAAATAACACTTTAGGTAAAACTCAAGTCCTACAATAATAAAGAACGATTGAGATATATTTACCAATAACTGCTTTGTCGGATTCAGTCTCCTCTCCGCAGCACTCCAAGGAGCAGGAGGCAGCCATGTTTGTTTGAGGATAACTCCACGTGATAGGACAAGCAAATTAAGCCGCAACACATGATTGGACGAGAGTGTCGAGCTGTGATTGGATAAACCTGATTGGTTGAAGGTTTAATGGGCGTTCCCACAAAATACTGTCTTCTGATCTTTCAATAAAAAACAAAAAATATAAAAATAAAAAGTTTTACACTCTGACATGCGACCTTTTACTTATTCATTTAGCCAAAATACTGAAAGTGTTTAATGTCATCACCAACACATTTTCCTGTATTATGTTTTTGTGTTTAAAACATTTTTTAATATTTGATTGTCAAAGTCTTTTCTCTCTTCTTATCCTACTGTCTCTTTGATCCAGTAAAAACATTTTCCCTTTCTTCCTCTATCCCACCTTTTCTGACACGGTTTCTTTAGTTTTTTTTAAATGTACTCCTACTAATATATTTACTTAAACCAAATGTAATGTTTATATGGAAAGGGCTGCTAACTCTTACGCATTAGTCGTGAGAGTCACGCATCTCCCAGTCAGGCCCTGACTGGGTTTATCTGTGATCTATGGGGCCCTGAATGTGGAAGAAAGCGATCACAGTTTTCATTTTCTCCACATTTAGGTCAAATATTAAAAATATATTTAAATGCTAAATCTAAATGCTGAATGTAATGTTACATTTAAATGTAAATGTTAAATCTAAATTGGTCACCGAGTGCCACGCCCATTCCCAGGCCCCTCCAATCAATCACGATCGCATAGCCACGCCCACACCACGCAGCAGCTTCGGTAGGATAAGAAACAGAAGCGCAATTTGGAAACAGGCCCTACTGAACAAGCTAACATGGCAGTTTACTCGCCAGCAGACGAAATTGAACCGGCGGTTCTTGCGGGTGTGAGGGCAGCACTGCAGGGGGTAATTCAACCGGTGCCGTCCCCATTATGAACTGCGAGTGGAGTAAAATTATTATTAGCGATTACTCATTTAATCATTGCTAAGATACCTTCCTAACGTGGCTCTGATGCTACCTAGAAAACTGTCAGCTGCCATTTGTGAATGTATCACCTAGCAAACCTGCTCTGTGATGTGGGCCAATGCTTGGAGGGGCGTGGCACTCAGTGACCGACTTAACATTTACATTTAAGATTTAGATTTAGATTTAACATTTAGATTTAACATTTAGATTTAGATTTAAGATTTAGATTTAAGATTTAACATTCAAGATTTAGATTTAACATTTAAGATTTAGATTTAGATTTAACATTTAGATTTAAGATTTAGATTTAGATTTAACATTTAGATTTAGATTTAAGATTTAGATTTAAGATTTAACATTCAAGATTTAGATTTAACATTTAAGATTTAGATTTAACATTTAAGATTTAGATTTAACATTTAAGATTTAGATTTAACATTTAGATTTAGATTTAACATTTAGATTTAAGATTTAGA
This sequence comes from Orestias chungarensis, assembly GCA_032876305.1. Classification (NCBI taxonomy): domain Eukaryota; kingdom Metazoa; phylum Chordata; class Actinopteri; order Cyprinodontiformes; family Cyprinodontidae; genus Orestias; species Orestias chungarensis. Next base: position 577,882 of record JAVLVB010001120.1, read on the forward strand.
TTTAACATTTAAGATTTAGATTTAACATTCAAGATTTAGATTTAACATTTAAGATTTAGATTTAACATTTAAGATTTAGATTTAACATTTAGATTTAGATTTAACATTTAGATTTAAGATTTAGATTTAACATTTAAGATTTAGATTTAACATTTAGATTTAGATTTAACATTTAGATTTAAGATTTAACATTTAAGATTTAGATTTAA
>JAVLVB010001120.1:578190-592351 GCA_032876305.1 Orestias chungarensis
TTTAACATTTAGATTTAGATTTAACATTTAGATTTAAGATTTAACATTTAAGATTTAGATTTAACATTTAGATTTAGATTTAACATTTAAGATTTAGATTTAACATTTAGATTTAGATTTAACATTTAGATTTAAGATTTAGATTTAACATTTAAGATTTAGATTTAACATTTAGATTTAGATTTAACATTTAGATTTAGATTTAACACTTAGATTTAGATTTAACATTTAAGATTTAACATTTAGATTTAGATTTAACATTTAGATTTAACATTTAGATTTAGATTTAACATTTAGATTTAACATTTAGATTTAGATTTAAGATTTAAGATTTAAGATTTAGATTTAACATTTAGATTTAACATTTAGATTTAACATTTACATTTAACATTTAGATTTAGATTTAACATTTACATTTAACATTTAGATTTAACATTTAGATTTAAGTTTAGATTTAACATTTACATTTAGATTTAAGTTTAGATTTAACATTTGCATTTAGATTTAACATTTACATTTAAGATTTAGATTTAACATTTACATTTAACATTTAGATTTAACATTTACATTTAACATTTACATTTAACATTTAGATTTAAGTTCAGATTTAACATTTAAGATTTAGATTTAACATTTACATTTAGATTTAAGTTTAGATTTAACATTTGCATTTAGATTTAATATTTACATTTAGATTTAGCATTTACTTTTAGATTTAAGTTTAGATTTAACATTTAGATTTAAGTTTAGATTTAAAATTTACATTTAGATTTAAGTTTAGATTTAACATTTGCATTTAGATTTACATTTAACATTTAGATTTAGATTTAACATTTAGATTTAACATTTAAATGCAACATTTTGATTTAGATTTAACATTTACATTTAACAATTACATTTAGATTTAAGATTTAGATTTAAGATTTAGATTTAAGATTTACATTCAGATTTAGCATTTAGATTAAATGTTTAGATACATATTTAATATTTACATTTAGATATAAAACTTAAACTTAAAAACTTTTCGTTCACATATAAAATATGTCTTAATGTGTTTTTAAAATGTGCTGTGTTGAGCCAAATTAGGCGGTCTGGTTGCTTCTTCGGCTCTCTGGTTTCTCTTTCAAAGGAAACATGGTTGTTGATTTAGGGACTGACAATAAATTTCCAAACCGATCACTCTTGAAAAACAAGGGCTTACTTGTTATGGCGCACAAAAACAAAACAATACTATATAATTATTCTGCAGGATGATACAGATGAGGCACACTTGTTTTTTTTCAAGTTGAACCCATTCTATATTTTTGTATTAATTTTTACTGTAAAGATTTAGCATATTTCTCCAATAGCTCCCAGGTCATGTGACCCACTCACCCTAAATCAGTCTTAAATTGTTCCATAATGCACAGATGAGGAACACTTTTATACAAATTTAACAGAGTTTCTATCTTTTATTAAGTTTTATTATGAAAAATTGGCCTGTTTTAATAATTAACTATCCATCGACTTACAGAAAACAGGAACATTAAGAAAACATTAAGAGCTTATACTTCCACTGTGTTCTTGACTTATTCCTCATAGGAGACAGGAGTAAAACTGTACCAGAGGCCTGCAACAATTGCAAAGCTGGTCCTAGTGCTTTCCCACTCCAATGCGGATGTAGAGCGGGTCTTTTAGTTGGTAGGACTAAATAAGACCAAGACTAGGAACAGCTTGGCTGTGGAACACTTTCATCAATAATGGCAAATAAAATGGCCTTGAGCTTCGCCTTGAGTGGGAGCCCTCATAATCAAGGCCTCAAAAAAGCCTCCAAGTCTCTGTGTTGTAGATTTATTACAATAAGTTAGATTTTATTTTTTAATTCCTCCAACATTAACCTTCTATTATAAATCCAGCATACTAAGATCATCTGTTGTTTTAAATTCTGCATTAATTAAGTATTGTAAACAGTATATAATTAAGTCCAGTGTGACCAGATTCTAACCTCAATATTTGACCCACCCTCCTTGTTTTTCTTTCGTATTCTAATATCTCCAACATTTCTTTACTTTATACATTTTTTCTCTTCCACTGATACTCCTTGTCTCTGGTTTACTTGTGGCTGGCTACTCAGAAGTTGTTTCCTGGAAATGCTTTCAGTCTGCAAATGCCCCAAAAACCCTTTCACCTAATTATTACTTGTGGTTTTCATGTTTTTTGTTTTGTTTTGTTTAAAAAAAATTGAGTGTTAACATTTTTAGGTGTGCTACTGTCATCTGGAGGTGAAGAAAAAAACCAAGGCCTGAGATTGTTAGTGAAACCAATAATCTAATGCTAACTTTGAACGTTTGGGGAATATAGGGGTTTCCTAAATATGCTCTAAATCTCACAAATCTTTGTGTCAACAAGTTGAAACCACAGTCTAAGACAGATTCTTTGATTAATATAATTTTGCATTATTTTACATTTTCCTATTATTATTTAAGTGACACAGGTTTTTCATGTTGATTTATTTAAGCCACATCAAATGTTTTCCCTATTTTAAAACTTTTATCCTGCCAAAGCCAATTTAGATTAATCCTGGCTTTTTATGGTGGTTCTAATTCAAGAAATTCAGTAAAAAAAATGTTTTAAAAGATTCCTAATATATATATTTTTCAATCTAAATGTTGCTTATTTACTTGGACAACTGACGGTTTATATCTAACCATCTAACAAACTGGTAAACATCCCGGGTATAGATTTAGTTCTGAATGTACTTATATCATGAAGTCACAACATAGTTAATTATGCTGTTAAAAAGTTAAGGAAAGCAAATTTCACCTTAATCTGTTCATCCTGAATATACACAGTGGAGAAGAAATTGAAAGAAACTTTCAGGAGACCAAGGTTCAATTCAAATTCATATTCAGTTTATTTATAGATTGAGTTAAATCACTGTTATTCAACCTAGGGAAACGCAGCGGATTGCATCGAGTCATTGACTTGCAGCCTTCACTCCTCTCTGGACCAGCATGCAGCAACAGCTGACAATCGTGACAATGACTTTACAGCAATCCCTCATTCTGAGCATGCATGTAGCGACACTGAAGAGGAAAAACTCCCCTTTAACGGGAAGAAACCTGCAGCAGAACCTGGCTCAGAACGAGCGGCCGTCTCCCTCGGCCGGCTACGAACAGAGAGAAGAGGAAAGGGACGCAGACAAACATACAGCTGCTTACAAACAGGCTAGGGAAACACAAACCACAGTTAGTAATACAACAAAACACAAAAATATTGGTACAACAAAAGAACAACTATAAGACCTATGTAAGAACTATTTATATTTATACAGAACAGCATCAATAGGGAAAAATGTAATAAACCTAAGTAATCTAAACCACCATATTGCCCCAAGTGTGAAGGTAAATCAAACTAAAAACCTGCTAAAACTTCAATTGTGAAACTTTGATAATAGTGAGAATAATTGTTAGACAAGGGCCAAAAACCAACACCAGAGTCTAGACATCTAGAGTTTCAAAGGTTTTACTTATAAAGTTACCCCCTACTGCTATTTTCATCTGACTAGAGGAAAATCTCATGAATTGCACAGTTGAAAATTTACGTGTAAAAAAGCATGTAACACATGTAAAGTTATGTGAATCACATGAAAATCCACATGTATACCTGTGGCTTTGAAATATGGTCAAAGAAAAAGTGGTTACCCTGTTTTCACATGGGTTTAACACATTTCCATGAAATATTCCCACATGTGGGTCACATTCTTCACATGTGATTTTTTTCCACCAAAAATGTGTTCATGGTTTCCATTTTCCATTTAGACGCAAGATGTTATCGTATATTTCTCACACGTGTGTCATGTGGAAATATGTGATGCAGATGTGTAGCACATGTTCAATTATGTGAAACCAATTTGAACATAATGGTAATAATATATTTTTGTTCACGTGTATACATGTTTTGTTTTTCACGAATCACATCAATTCACATGTAGTGCACGATGTCCCTATATAGTAGAATGATGAATCCCTTAACAAAACATATCCCATATGTTTTTTTCAGAAAACCAGAGCACCTGGAGAAAACCATATATATTCAAAACAATCCAACTATTATAATTTACATCCAAAAATTCTCGTTATTACGTCATAGTTATCTTACAAAACAGTTAAGAAATTACAAATGTATAAAAAATATCAGTATACTCCTTTAAAAGTAAAAGCCCCAGTTATTTTCCCTTAGTGTCAATAATAATGTGTTTATCGTGATAAAAAACCAGAGCACCCGGAGAAAAAAAAGCCACCTAAAAAATGAGATTTTTAATTGGCCCATACAATTTATAATGGTTTATTTCTGTATTGGTTTTATTTGTATTGTTTGTAATATCTTTTTAAGGAATTCTAAGGAAAAGCCAGAAATTTCATATAAGAGGTTCAAGATTTTTAGTCTGATTCACCTCTACATACACCTACCTCCTTCTATACTTACTACCCTCTATCCCTCCTGTTCATGGTTCCACCTTTCCGTGGACTCTAAAGCTGTAGAGACATGTGTACTCAGGATGTCCCCAGTTGCTGTGGACCTGTAGCTTCACGTAGCTAAACGCCGCTCTTCGGTGGTTCTGTGATGATAAAGTGTTATATAGTTGAATAACGGGTCGTTAACAAACACAAATGTAAAGTAGAAGATGATAATGTAGGAATGGTTTTGTGATCAGATGTAATGAAGCTTCTTAGAGCTTATTGGTAGATACACAAAGCTACAAAGGGTCCTTGAAGAAAGTCGGCACAAGAGTTTAAATCTGACTCAGCGGTTCAGTTTCCAATAGGATAACAACCCTAACTATCAGGCTAGAGCTTCAAAGTAAAGGTCTTTAAACGAAGAGCATCGTGTGTTTGATCTAGTCAAATGCTCTGTGTCCTGTATGACTGAATTTAAGCTCTTTTCTTTCTCTGTTTAAAGCCATATATGACTTTCTTTTATGTTCACAATTATGTGCTACCTTCTGCCTGCATGTTTCTGTTATCAAGTCACAATAGAATGCAATGAGGCTTGGAATATTAACATAAATACATCAACCAAGGTTGAAAGGTTTGAATCATTTTTGAAAAACAAGTTACAAATTTACCGGTATATTAAAGGTCTGAAGCTGGTTTCCATCCTCATCATATAGAAATGTTCCCAGAAGAGTCCCCTCATCTTCTAAATCCTTCTTTCCCTGTGAGACAAAACCAATAAAAATATGTATATAAATATGTCTGAAAGTCAGACTGATTTGTGCCTTTTTATGATTATATACTTGTGACTCACATAGACTGAAAACTCCTTGGGAGCACTAGAGATTGTTCCAGTCTGGGACAAGATTTTGGGCAGGTGACCCAGAGTGACCTGATCGATGTTGACTTTTTGGAAAAGGGCGATGGATAGATGTCCTTTGGATCCTGAAAAGGCCCAGCATTGTCCAGGAAGCATCCGAGATTCTCCCTGACGAGAAAAAGAGTTAAAAACAAAGCACATACCTATCGTAACATATAGAAAATACCATTCAACCTCATATCATCAGCATCACAGTTCAGCTCATACCTGAATAACAATGTTCGGGCTCACAGCTGGTTTTCCAAATGGGAACCTAAACCATTTGCAGGCTTGTTGTTGGTCCTGATATGTGTCTGAAGACATCCAGTGTAAAACCTTTGCGCCTATATTTAAACACACACAGTGAAAGGGAGTTAGGATTGTCTATGGCAAAAGCATTCAGTCAGATTTATAACAGTAACAACCTACCAAGTGATTTTAGAGCAAAGTTGGGCAACAAGTCTGCTGACGGAAGAAGGTAGTCAAGTGTGTTCTTCAGCCTCCGCAGCTCCTTCTCCAGCTCCTTTAAGTGTGTGTCGTGACAACCTGGTCCTGAAACCTAAACGCAATTAAAGTTAGATGTTTGGTCAAATCTCTGCAACGGGGCGTTCATGTAGGTGTCTTGATTGACAAAAAAGCTCACCATGCCGATGATAGTTGGCGAAGAAACCTGGCGTTTGATGTCACGCTCATAAAGCAGGCAGGTAAATACCGACAGATAAGGAGAAATGAGAAGAAGGCAACAGAGTCAGTGGCAATGCTTTTAAAATAACAAATGTTGGTGTTTGGCTGAGTGTATTTACCTAAAAACAAGGAGATGAATAAGACACTTAAACAAAAATGCTTCAGTGTGTAGCTCATTGAGTCCTCGTTCCAACTGCTGTACGTGACGATGTTTTCTGAAGAGCTCTCTGTTGATTCCGTGTCGCCAAGACGGCGGCTAACAGACTTCCTGCTAGCAATGGTGGTTCAGAAAATCACAATGTTAAACATACACAGTGATTTCAAAAAGCAAATATTTCCCATTGAACTTTCTTACATGTTATTACATCACAACCACAAACGGCAACAAATTTTAGTGGGTTTTTACATAGGAATCATCATAACATGATGCTGCCATCATGTTTTTCTTAAAACTTTAAAAGAAAATGCATGCTTAAATTTTTCTCTAATTTGCTGCAAATTAACCTGAATTCCCCAGAACATTTCTAATCCTATTTTCTCTGTTTAATATTTATTTAGTTCTGAAAGCAGTAGGTTGCATTCCTTTAATATTTAGAGGCTTCAGAATACGGTGGGGGGTGTATAAAAACAATACAAAAGATGTTTCATTGCAGAAAGTACATTGTACATAGTTTTGTTTAGTGGTTACATGAAAGTATGTAAAAAGATTCAATAGGTTGAAATATTTTTGCCACTTATCCTATTTAATACATTTATGAACTCAGCTTGCCTGACTCTAGTCTCTTGGTATGAAACTATTGGCACCCCGTTGGAGTTGTAGTAGCCTGTTGATTCAAGACGAAGACTTCTTCTCACCATCTTTAAACAAAAACAGAGAGATGGGAAGGTTAAGTAAGTTGGACACAAAACATGTCTACTGTGTAAAATAAAACATTGTTTTGTGACATTTTAAACACATTTTTGGAAATATAAAGTGGCTTTTAATCTTGCCTTACCAGGCACACCAGTAATAAAAATGTTTCTTACGTTTATCACAGGCAATGATTTTTACATGTTTATAAAAATTAACTTTAAAAAAATTACCCTTTCATATCTAATGTTGGTGCCATTTGTTTTTCCACATTTGGGAATTCACACTGTTGTCAAACGTGCATAAGCACAAAAAAATAGCAACTCTGAGACATCGTTGCATTAAACACGAAACTATGTTATTTATTTTTAAACAGAAACAAATTCTGGCTATCGTCTTATTTTTTTTAACCAAATTAATTTAATTTAGTTTTCAACCTTGGACTGTTGTCCTTATTGAAAATATGAAAACTTACTTTGACTTTCTTTTAGAAACAATCACTGTGTTTTAGCTGAATTTAGTTAATCCGGCAGCAACTTTTCGCTGTGTCACTGCTCTGAGATCCTAAAGCACAATGAGAGAATTATGACCTAAAATTCTTTCATTATGACAAACCTTTGCAGAACCTTTTTTTGATGTCTTGTTGCCATGGAAGCCAATGTTAGACAGTAGCGACGCAAACAAACATTTAAAATAATGACATTTCTGGTTTTATTAAACTGTTTTTTCCTTAGTTTTTTATTGTATTGTATTAATCTGGCCTTACTAGGCATGTCAGTCATGGAAATATTTATTATGTTTATCTCAGCCACTGATATTTACATGCTCATAAAATTGAGTTTAAACATACATTTTTCTATCTAACTTTGATGCCATTTTTTCAAATTTAGGACTTCACACTTATCTCTAATGTGAAAAAGCACATAAAAACAAATCTGAAACTATCCATCTTTGCATTAAACAACAAATCAAGTTATTTAATCTTAAAAAAGTTTTTCTTACAGACTATCTTCTAATTATTTTTTTTACCAAATAGATGTACTATAGACTTACTTTAACTTTGTTTAAGAAGCAATCACCGTGTTTTAGCTGAATTGAGTGAACCCGGCACCAACTTTTCGCTGTGTCACTGCTCTGAGATTCAACAGCAAAATCAGAGAAATATGACAAAAATTCTTCCTTTTATGACAAATTGTTTCTGGAATCGTTTGTTGATGTCTTGTTGCCATGGAAGCCAAATGTGTGACGGTAGCGGCGCAAACAAACATTTAAAATAATGGAATTTATGATTTTTTTTTAACTGTTTTAAAAACAACCTAATATATTGTCCTTAGTTAACAAGTATTTAAATTTGTATATGTGGATACTGTAAAATACAAAATCCAAAACATGACACTTCTGAGAAGATGTTGCTAATAAATGTCTCTTACAGTGTGTGGGAATAACTGCAGCCAAGAGTAATACTGTTAAATGTCATACTACGAAAAAATGAACGACACAAGAAATAACAGTGATGTGCATTTCCCATTAGTCTGATTTCAGGCACATCAGTAAAGTTAGAATACTGTAAAATCATACAGACATTTTTCCCACTGAACAATCTCTCTGAGTAAAAAAACAAAGACATTTTTTTGCACTATATTTATATGTGTGTGTGTGTGTGTGTGTGTTTTTAGGAACACACTTGGCATTAAGTAGCTGGAATTGAACCAACAACCCACTGCAATATGACTACGCTACCACCGAGCCACCTTGAGCGACAAGATTTCTTTATATTTCTCATTCCTGTTGTTTTTAATTAGCCAGAAATAATAACTAATTTATACAAATTCAAATACTTTTCAGAAGCCTGATATTTATGCTTGAAATAAAAATTTTCCATTGTTCTGTAATGTAATACTAGAATACTGCAATTTTCAGAAACAATGTTGGATTTTTCTGTATCTGCAAGCGACAATCATCACAAGATCAATATATATATTGTAATGCTCTAATAATGTAATACTCAAATTATGGACTAAAAATATTTTTCAGGATATGAAAATTGTTTTAGATGTACCTATGATTCTAATCATAAGAGTGAAATAGAAAATCTAAAATAAATTAAAACCTAGTAATGCATTCTGTTAAACAGACTGAACTTCATTGCTATTGTTAATATATAACTTTCCTGATCATACTGATCACTATTAACTTGGGGTTAAGTGCCAAATGACAGGAGGTAGCTGGAATTGAACCAACAACCCGCTGCAAGATAACTACTCTACCACTGAGTTGAAATATACTTTTTCCATTGTTCTGTATCATCAATAACAATCTAACAATTAAATGACATTTCTGACTTGTTATGCGTGTAACTTCCACTCAGAGCCTTTTCTGCTCGGTAAGCTTTGGCGACATCTTATGGTGAAACCGTGAAACTGCAGCCCAGCGCCCAGAGAGAGGTCGCGGACTCGGAAGTGAGTCACAGCGCCACCCTGTGAGTCTGGCAGGTGGTGAACGTCGTCTGATTAAGGGGGTAATTATTACGAGTCACCATTGTAAGTGGCGTGTTTCCTTTCCGCGGACCAGACGGACGGACAGACGGCTGTTGTTATGGTGGGCCCGCTGCTTAGTGAGACCACAGAGTCTCTCCTTGGTTTAAAGACCGTCGCTTAGCCCAAACCGGCCAGATGTGGGCTAAAAAAAAGCTGGGAGGAGGTGGACCACCGTAAGACGAGGGGACCTAGCGGTGGGAATTTTGAGCGTTAGTGGACGGTAGACGCGTTTGAGGGGACATTTTGTTGGGGGAACGGTCTCGGCGTAGAGTAGCGGCTCCTCCAGTTCGCTTCTGTTGCTAGCAGTGGCTGCTGCTAGCTCCTGTTAGCCTGCCTGTCTCTGGAACCGGGACTGTTCTCTTCCTGTTGAACACCTCGCATTTTAAAAACAAATCCCGGTAATGTATTGTCTCTAATACGACCTGCTTTTTTTCCTCTTGTAGAATCCACATTATTCATTTACATGCTAACTGCTGTGGAGCTCATGTATTATCCTTGGAGCTGTTTTGTTAACTAGGAAATTACTGCACCAGAAATGTTAACTAGGAATTGATTATTTGATCGTTTTTGCGCTCAAATTGATAAATAGAGGTATTTAAATATTAAAGGCTATTGAACAATCCCTGAAATGTATCTATTACACATTAATGTCTGATTTATTGAAAAGCTGATGGTTTTCATGTGTAATAACTTTAAAGTAAACAACCTTTAAACCCTTAAATAACCTTTAAAGTGTCTTGAAAGGTTTGTTATGTGATAGATCCACACAAAGTTGTGCATAATGAGAAGTATAACTAAACATATGGTTTTTATTTAATATATTTACAATTCAAAATGTTTAAAGTTATGCATGCAATTGTATTGAGCCATTGCTGCACTTTGGTGTTCAGACATCTTTGTACATGAAGAATCTAAATAATATATTTCCCATGTTATATGGATGAATAGCGACTGTGACCAAGTTTTCAAGTCTGGCTTCAGATTCCCTGTTTGATTTTGAATGGACCTTTCTAATGCATGAATACGCTTTGATCTACAACAGCCTATTGCAGCTCTGGCCGTTAAGCTCCTTCAAATCTAACCAGCCCTTACTGTCCACACACACTTTATTTCCAGCAAACCGAAAGGGAAATTGAAAGGTGTGAGTCTAATTTTTCCAAGTTTCTTAATTTGTTGTGGATACCGAGCACTATTGGTAGGATCTTAAATTTGCTTCACGATGGGTTTTTTTGGGTTTTTTTGCGATCTGCAGTATTAGTTTTACACAACTCATAGTGTTTTGTGTTTAGGCCCAAAAGTTTTATTCTGGACTCGTGACAAGTGCACCTTTCTTCCGCTTGTTTGTGGTTTATCCTACACAAACTTATAGCAGCTTCCGCTTGTTTGCAGCCACATTTGTGTCGGCCATGGATTTTCCCGGGCACTTTGAGCAGATCTTCCAGCAGCTCAACTATCAGCGCATCCACGGCCAGCTGTGCGATTGTGTCATCGTCGTGGGCAGCAGGCACTTCAAAGCCCACCGCTCGGTGCTCGCAGCCTGCAGCACGCACTTCAGAGCCCTGTTCACAGTCACAGAAGGAGACGCCAGCATGAACATGATCCAGCTGGACAGCGAGGTTTGGACCTAACTTATGACTGCGGAACAAATTTCTCTCCTTGTTGCTTCATAATAAAGTCGTGTTTGCTTGCAGGTGGTGACGGCAGAAGCTTTCGCTGCCCTGGTGGACATGATGTACACGTCGACGCTGATGCTTGGGGAGAGCAACGTCATGGATATCCTTCTTGCTGCTTCGCATCTGCACCTAAACAATGTAGTGAAGGCCTGCAAACACTACCTGACCACACGGACGCTGCCCCTGTCTCCCTCGTCAGACAGGCCCTCCCATCACCACCCTCCGCAGGAGCAGCAGAGACACCGGCAGCAGCAGGTCGGGGATTTTGGAGCCAATGCTAACCTCACAGCTTCCGCCGCCACGTCCAAGCTGCAGCGTTCCTTCTTGCTGCAGCAGCTGGGACTCAGCCTGGTCAGCTCTGCGCTGGGAGGCATGGAGGAAGATGGCGTGGGCAGCAGAACGGTCGATCAGAGAGCGTCCTTCCCAATCCGGCGCTTTCACAAACGTAAGCCACCTCTAGGGATGAATCTTTCAGAGGAAAGACCCAGACAGAGGCAGCGTCCCTCCGCCCCAAACCGGGTACTACTGGGACAGAGTCCCATTAACGCAGAGAGAGAGGACGGAGCCCTGCTGTCACCAGACTCCCACAAGTTGGGAGATGAAGCCAAGGTAAATGGTGCAATCACAGGGAAAGTGTCTGCGCCTCAGGATGACCCCCAAATGCCGAGTCAGTCAGACAGCGGACGCTTTGAGGAGGAGAGACTGCAGGGAGGCGTGGGTAAGGAAGAGGATGTCAGCAATCACAACCCCCAGGACGGGAGGGTCGGCGGGAAGATAAAATCCGGAACAGGGGAGGAAGAGGCTGAGGAAGACAAGCAGAAGGTAAACAAACAATGTGAAAAAGCAATATGTCGGAGATTTGTTTAGAAACATAAGTCATCAGCATAAAAGTTATTAAATTTACTGATGATAATTTTTAATTCCTTTTAATCAGTAATGGCAGAGTCCTTTTAAACTGGTTTGTTTGCTGGAACTGACCAGTTTTTTTTAAACATATCACGCTAAGTGCTTTACAGCATCAGATGCAAACACCTTACAATATACTTGCTCACAATGCTGAAGGTCACAGAGGGATGGACACACAGATGAGAAAGAGATGAAAGAATATGATGCACACATGGTAACTGATATCATCCCAGTATTTGCCAATATTATCTCTGATGCAAGATCTTGTAACGTCTGATAGCCCTAACAAAAAAGCCAACTAAAATATAGACATAAAATCAAGTAAGGACGTAGAGGCTTGTTGTTAACAAGAGAGCCGGACTGCAGTTATTAACTGCTCTTGAAACCTTATTCAATGGTTTTCATATTGCAGTATACACCACAGGTTATAAAAAAAAGGTGATCAATCATGATGTACTGGAACAGCAGATAAACCTCCAAAGCTAGCGCATTTCATGAACTAAAAGTTGACAATAAAATAAAAGCAGCATGTGTCTCGTTTAAGTTCGGCTGAATTTGGAATCGGCCTACGAGAACAATCCAGACGTCGTCTGGTGAAGTTTTATGGTCAGATGAGTAAAAGTACGATTTTTACTCCTAAGAACAACATAGAAACTCAAAGCTTGTTGTCGGCAGCGTCATGCTGAGGAAGTATTGATGGAACAACAGAGATGAAGGGCTACGTTTTAAGGTTATCTGGATGAATGAAACAAAGACACGATGGGGGGTTCTGACAGGACATTTATCCCAAACACATAAAATCTTGTTTAAAACAGACTAACGTTAACTTTCTCGAAACTGCAACTTCAAACTTAGAGCTGTGTTTAAAAGCATAGTTTGTGTCCCAGTACTGACGTCCAGACAGAAAGAAACCTGAAGCTTGTTGACGGCTCCAAAAGATACATTTTTTTGTTATTTGTTGCAAGTTATAAATTATATCATAATTAAAAACACTACTTGTACAGTACAGTTTTTCCCAACAATGTAACCTAATCATATTTGTTTCCCCCATTCAGGTCGTGGTCAAACGAGAGCCGCTCAGTTCGCCCGAGCCAGCGGATGAAAACAGCGACGTGATGTCGCAGGCCGAGTGCAGCGACCCGGCCGAGCCCGGCTGCCGGGAGGAGGAGGAGAAGGTGGAGCTGAGCCCAGAAAGCAGTGACCTCAGCTTTACCTCTGAACGCCAGCAGAGTTCCGAGCCTCGCTTTCAGCCCAGCCCGCAGCTCCTCCTCAAGAGCGGCATGGCCGGTGGTGGCGGCGTCACTCCAGGTTTTGGCTGCAGCAACGGTCTGAAAGGCAAATCCGGTTTTAGCATTTCCAGCTTCCTTGCACCGAAGGATTTTAGGACTGGCAGGTCGGGTCTGGGAGCCGGCGAGGACGCCCTTCCCAACACGACAACTGGAGACGGCATCGGACATCACTTCCTTCTCAGGCAGGACACAACCACGCCGTCGGGTTCAGCCTCGTTGTCTGTTCTGCAGCCCGGAACGTTAAGCGCCGAGGGCAGAAACAGCTTCGGAGATAATCTCCAGCCGGATTCTCTGTTCCTGCGCCCGCTGCATGAGGGTTTAGGAAACGTGAGGGCGAGTGGAGGACGCGGAGCGGTAGATCCCTTCAACCTGGACTTCCAACGGTCCAGTCTAGGCCTTCACTCACTTGGCCGTCCCTCGACGGGAGCAGGGGGAGCAGCTGCTAACGCTCTGGGTTTCCCAAGCTACAGACGCATTGCTCCTAAAATGACACCTGGGATGGAGGGAGAAGAAGCTGTGGGCGGGGTTCTTCAGGACGCCGCCTCCTCCTCCTCTTCGTCCTCCAGCCTATCTGGTCCTCTGCTCCTGAACGAAAGCGGAGGGTACGAGATGAATGGCGGGCGGCCCACCTCCCTGCTACCACAGCTCACGCGGGCATCGGCCGACGTCCTGTCGAAGTGCAAGAAGGCGCTCTCGGAGCACAATGTCCTGGTGGTGGAAGGGGCGCGTAAGTATGCCTGCAAGATCTGCTGCAAAACGTTTCTCACCCTGACCGACTGCAAGAAGCACATCCGAGTCCACACGGGAGAGAAGCCCTACGCCTGCCTGAAGTGCGGCAAACGTTTCAGCCAATCGTCCCACCTTTACAAGCACTCCAAGACCACATGT
>JAVLVB010001120.1:592451-607046 GCA_032876305.1 Orestias chungarensis
AGTCTCTCTTCTGTCAGATTTGTTAGACTTTATTTGCTTTTTTTTTTGCTTTTTTTTTTTTTTTTTCAAATAAACCAATCTCCGACCAAAGACGATTTTGTTATCATGCATCTTGTTTTGGCTATTCAAGCCCACACAATCACATCAAACACATTTATTATTGACAATAAATGCTTTTGAGTATCATGACCGTAAGGTTCAAATTTCTTCTTTCTTAGGTTTAGATATAAGAACTAAACAAATGGGTTTGTTTAACTAAAACCCATTTAGTTAAACAAAAAGTAAACTGATCTGTTGTACTATCTAAAAACATGACATTAGATTCAGAGTAAATTCAGGTTAGACATCGACTCCAGTTAACAATTAGATCACCGTGAGAGAAAATTTGGATGCACCGTTTTTATACAAGGCTATCGAAGTAAAAAAAAAAAATACACCTCACACCCCTTTTTTTAATAGTTGTGCAAACATGTCCCCCATGTACATGTTTGTCAAATAAAAAAATATATATATATATATTTAAGTTTGCGGTTCTACAGTTATAAGTTTCTTATCCTTCAAGGGGTTTGAATCCATTTGGGACATGCTGTCGAATATGGAGGACATACTTGTGTTCTCAATGTTTTTTTTGTTTTGTTTTTTGTGAACAACAAAGTGGAATATGAAGCTGCTAAAATTACGTGGATGAAGTTGTATTTGTTGTCTTCAGCGAATAATATAAGTGCATCTCACTATTTCCCTTACAGAAAGAATTTAGTTCAAAGTGTTTTTAGCAGGAAAAAACATGGAGTAAAACGGCTGTAGAGTACTTGACGGGTACTAATACTACCCACCCGAAACTAATTATTTGTTTATAATGGCTAATAGATTATGCTTATGTATTCAGTTCAAAAATTAAGGTATGATCCTGCTTTTATTATTGAAGGTTACATTTTTACTCAGATTTACATTTTTTCTGCTGGCCAACGTTCGTTTAGGGAATGAGAAACTGTCTACATCACACCTCTGAATTTTTTCAGGACAGATGTAACTGATATAAAGTACTTCACATTGGTGCTGTTTTAACTGGTTTCACTTGAAACACCTCTGTAAATAGATCCTTTTAGTGTCAGCGTATTACTGAAAATGCGTAAAAGTTTAGCTGTGACCAAAACACAAAAAAAAAAAAATATTATTCTGTGCTGTGATTGACATGTTCATGTACAATAACTTTATGGAACAGGAAGTCATGGCATTAAAAAAAAAAAACTTTTAAAAGGAAGTGCAACCCTCACTTTAATGGTCAGGTTCACAATTTCCACCTTGGAGTAAATGAATTACTAATTTCTCCTTTTCAGTACTTGAAACCTAATCAAAACAATTAGACAATTCAAGCAAATCTTTTTTTATGTTTTTTTTATGTTACTTAATGTGCTTTTCTGGAATGCAAAGATGTCTATCAGTAATGTATCGCTCCAACGTGGCCAAAGTTATTATATTAATCAAGGGTCAGTATGAGGTTCATGTGGTATATTTTCGTTAGAAATATTGCTTTTTTTTATATTAACACAAATAAAAGAAAAAAAAGAAAAAAGCATCCGCTTGCCAACCGTCTCAATGCTTTTAACCTGTAGACGTAAAACTGTTGATGTAGACTTCACATCAGGACTCTCATGACTTTTTTTTTTTTTTAATTGGTGGAAATATTTGAATTATTGGTGAACAGCTGACATTGTTTTTCATGTAAGCCAGGGCGAATTATGTTAATTACATGTTATAATAACCAGAGTTTCAGTGTTGTTGTTATTTTCGCAGGCAGTCAATCATACATTAAGTTACTGAAGTATTTTTATTAAATGTAATACTATTTTTGAAAGTCTGGTTTAGTTTTTCCTATGTTTTTATTTATATATATATATATATATATATATATATATATATATATATATATATATATATATATATATATATATATATAGGGAAAACTAACCCAGACTTTCAAAAATACTAAATACAATTAATAAAACTCTTATTCAGTCTTGTTTATAACTAAAAGTTTCTAATTATCAGTCATCTTTAGGTTAATAACTGTAAAAAGGAAAAACTTGCTGAGAATAACTGTTCTTACATTAATTTTTTACTTTAAAACATTTGGGACCTTAAAATACAGTCTTAACACTGTCAGCCTGCGTAGCATAATATTTTTTATGGGATTTTATGAGGCATATTAACATGTTGTTACATAAGAAAAAAACGTGTTTTAAAGGAAAACAAAAAGCAAGAGTCGCCAGGTTTTATGTTTCTAAGATATAATCCAGTGATAATGTTGCTGTTCGGTGTAAATTTGAAATGGCAAGTAGTGGTTAAATGTCTGATCTAAGTCAGTCACGTTCTTGTAAGAAAGAAAGAAAGAGGTGATAAAGTGATGACATCACCCTCTAAACTCCTTTCTTTTGTTAAGAATCGTGTTAGTTCTTATTTTTTCAAACAAGTGTTGAATAAATATGTCATATCCTTTAAAAATAAAGCACTTACTGTACCTCTCCTATTAATTAATTATATTGCCTTACTCTCTCTAGCTTTAAAAGCTGAGGTTTGTTTGTTTTCTTTGTGAGAAATGCTCTTTTTTTATTTACCTCCCAAATACCGTTGCCAAAAAATGGTAAAATTATTGTCTTGTTGGTGTATGAAGTTTGTAAATTATGTCAATTTGTTGTACAGACTGAATAAAACAATGGAGAATAAAACAATAACCCAGAGTGTAGGGTAATTTTCTTGTGAAATTCTTACAAAGAAATCTCTATGAATATTAACTAATGCAAGACATCAAAAATGTAATTTTTATCCAGAAGTAAAAGTACGAAATAAGAAACATACATTTTATTTTTAAATCTTCCATTATTAAAACCACAAGTCTAATATTTATCTGAGAGACAGTACCTGTGAAAAAAAACAAAAACCATTGGCAGTTTAACCATCTTATTTACTTTTACAAATAGAGCAACGGCTGTATTGCAACCTTTGGATTGTTTTGTTGCCTGATTTGGAAAATCTTAAAGAAACAAACTGATAGAGAAATCTGTGTCAGAAAATTTGAAATATTTTCATGGTAATTTTTGCATGGATCCTGTAGTTCTCAAAAAACGTCAAGTCATCTAGAGTGAGTCTTGTTCTCACAGTTTCAGCCCTTTGATCATCGGCTGACCCCGCAGGCCAAGGAGGAGGTTGTTCACTGCCAGTGCAGACATGGCGTTACGGGTGCTGTAGGAAGCGCTCGCAACGTGTGGTAGAATCACTGTGGGAAAAACAATCGGGACGAAGGATTGACGTTAAGCATGACATTTGGTGAAAGGATGATCAAGAGGAAGATCTGGCAGACTCACCGCAGTTTTTGAGGGTAAAAAGCGGATGGTTGGTGGGCAGTGGCTCGGGGACTGTGACGTCTAGTCCAGCTCCGGCTATCTGCCCGGTGGACAGGGCTTCATAAAGGTCCTCTTGATTCACAACCCCCCCTCTGATTGATGAGGGAGACAGTAATTCACGACAGAAATTAGAACGGACACTAGAATCACAGTGTAAATTGGTAAGAAATGTTTTTTTTTTTTTTTTTATTATATTAAGAAACTTTAACTTAAGCAGCAGAATAAAAGCCACACCAAGCATTTCCTAACCCAGTTTTATGGTATTTGACCTGCTGGACTGTTATCTGTGGCCATTATCCAACCATCTGTTATCTTCTGCTTAATTTGGGGTTGAATCAACAGACTAAGCAGACAGGTCCAGAGGAATCCCAAGGCATCCACAGAAAAGCTGAGAAACTCCTTTAACCTTGTCCTTTGTCTTCCCTGTGGACCTACTCCCGGTGGGTAGAATACCAGATCAACAGGCATCCTAACTAGCATTGATCAGTTCTCTGCTCTATTTTATCACTCATGGCCTAGAGAAGCTAATTTAAACCACAGCTGATTCTCCATTGCAAACTCCCCATTTAAAGCTGGAGATCACGGTCTGATGATGCCAACAGAACTATCTAATCTCCAAAAAGCAGAGAACCAATCCGGAACCCATCGAACAAATGGTAGCAACGTATTGACTGCCCATAGACATTCTGTCCATAAAGATTATGAACAGAATCGACTACACAGGGTACCATCAGCAGAGTCGAATTTTACATTTTACTTACTGTGTAAACAGACCATTTTTACAGTCTGTTCTGAGGAGACTCTGTGTTCGTGTTGGTGTACCTGCTGGTGTTGATGAAGATGGAGGTGTTTTTCATCTTTGAGAAAAGGTTCTTGTTGCAGATCTCTTTGGTCTCTGGTGTTAGAGCACAGCACACCGACAGGAAATCTGACTGCTTTGCCAGCTCATCTAATGTGACTTGAACAAAAAAAAGAGCATCAAAAATCATTAGTAGCATAGAAGTGAAAGCTATGAACCCAGACCCATCTATGTCTTTCTAGTCTGTTAAGACAGAGAAAGCCTGAGGTAAAAAAAATCCCAGAATTGATAATCTATTTGCTGCAGAAATCTCCAAATCATTCCTATAAGATGTTACTTATGAACTGTTTCCATCAGTGTTTTTATTTTTTATGTGCCATATTGACAGTTGCCCATTACAGTAAGTGAATATGTAATTTTTCTAAAAGTTGTGCCTTGTGCAAGTTCTCCATTGCATTTTTACGTGTTAAGGCAATGCACAGAGTATTTTACTTGCTTTGGGATTTTACAGAACATAATTATCTAGAACAAAGTGCCCCATGGACTGTTGTTTGTATTTGGACTGCAGCTAGTGTTTGTTCCTATAACGCTAAGAGACGTTCACTCCTCTTTGACCAGACGCAGGCTACTGCTTGCTGAGGGGGTGTTGCACTCTGTGGAGGAAAAATTTGTAACAGTGGCCTCTAATAAATGTAAAAAGCAACAACTTTAGTATTTACACAGCAACCAATTCTTCATTCACATGTTAATCACTCTTAAAATATGTGGCAGCGTTGCGGGCACAGCTCTTACTGAGATTAGTTTTAAATGTAATGCATAGAACCATACTTTACTACAGTTGTAGCAGAGGGAAATTGAATGAGAGCTTTGTTTGAGATTAGTATTCTACAACCATCACATCTTATTCATAGCAAAAGCACTAACATTTCTCCAATCAACATTTGCTTAAGATGCTAACTTGGATACATCCTCCAAATCTTTAAATCAGGTAATAATGTACATATATCATTTTGCTTTAATAAAGAAACACGCACTCTATCTCCATAGGCAGGTGAAAGCAGAAGTTCTAGATTTAAAATTAATCATAGTAAAGGTCATTGAATAATACAAATTTGATTAACTATTCTTCCGATTAAAAATGCTTATCTACCAAACTTTACAAAGATCCACCCAAAATGTTTGAGGTATTATCAAGAGAAATATATTGAAAAGATCCCTAAAGTGGATGCACACCTTAAGAGCTCATGATCCACATCTTACCATATTCAGCATTGATTTCCTTGGCCAACTCAGGTCTTGGCTCCACGTCTGTATAGATGAACCTTTTCACTTTGAAAGGTGCCAGCCGTTCTGCAATAGCCACACCTGGGCAGCAAACAGAAGAAAGTATCAAACCGGGGGACATGATGATGGTATGATGAGCTCGTAAAATGCATTTTAGTACCTATCCTTCCGAGGCCGAGAATCCCCACAGTGCTGTTGGCTAGCTCATATCCACACAGCCACAGAGTTCTCCATGTGCCCCAGCCACCGCTAACACCAGTAATTATACAGGTAATATTTTAAGAAAACGATTAGGGAATGTTTTCTAAGAACAAAACTCTGGTTTAAGCATGATTGCTTGCGTTAGCTCACGTCTTAGCTTCATGAGTGGCCTCTATGAGCCTCCTGGAGGTTGCAAGCAGCAGAGCAACAGTCAACTCTGCAACTGCATCCGTCAGGACCTCAGGTGTATAACCTACACAGATTCCTCTGTTAAGAGACACAAATATGGACAACTAAATGAGCATGTTGCAATAAAACATACCCCTACTTAATATACCTAACACAGGAAAAGGCAGGGTCACCTTTTCTTCAGCTCCTCCAAAGATAGATGATCATACCCCACGGACATCGTACTGAGGACCTTCAAGTTTGGACCTACAGAGAGACATAGCTGACGCTTAACAATCGTACATTTTTTATGGCTTCTGGTGTGTCTTGGAAAATGATCCACCACCATTGATTCAGGCCTAGATCAGGGATAAATATGTGAAAACCTCCTAAAGGAGTTTTTTATGCAATCCATGAAGCAGTGTTCAATTAATTTTCCTAAAATAGAAAGATTATTGGACGAATAAAAAGCTATAAAGATGTGGTTCTTGACCGAAACAGGCCCATCAAAGACAACAATGATCTTTCTTTAGGCAGTCAGCTCCACATCTGGGATGGGGATAAACACTAATGCATATTACTCCTATGAGATTTTAAACATTTAATCTGTACTCAACAATAAAAAAGAATCTTTACCATGTGTCACTGCTTCAACACTTCAAAATCATTCACTACTATCTGTCGGTCATAACTAGTCAGTAATTCAATGGATTTGAATGCTCTTGCGTACCTGCAGTATTCAATAGTTCTGCATCAATCTTTTCAGTCAGCACGCAGAGCAGACCATCCACACCTTTCACTTTTTGAAGCAGCTCCTTCCTCGGCACAGGGACATCGTCCGAGTCCCACATCTCAAACTGCACCCTGTGAAAAGAGACCCCAAAACATGCACGACTGCTTATTTAAAAAATTAGCCATTATTTTGCTCACAGGGCGCATCAAACATAGTAAAGCATCACACATAATTTCCCTAATAATCCCCTATTTAGATGTATATAAGATCTTTCTGTGGCATAATTTACCGCTGCATAAAACCTGCCTTCTCTCTCTGCCCAATTCCTTTTGAATCTAATGCAAACACAAGTCAAATTTGCCAGAAAAAAAACATTTAAAAAAAGAAATGCATTTATTTAGTAGCGTTAAGGAAAATTTTTGCCAGATGTCATTTCTTTATTTTATTCATCTAAAGGTAAACGTAAGAAGTCTGTCTGCCAGTCTGTCGCAAGACTCTTTTTCTGACTTACTGCCCAGAGTCCTGCAGGATCTTCATGCCTTCAGGCGGGATCTGTCTAGTGATGTACACCCGTGGACGTGTTGACATCTCCCTCAAAACTTTGGTTGTTGCAGAGCCAGTGAAACTCAGAGGAGCAACGGCAATCCTCTGTAGCCGTTGAAGTGCCATGCGGCTACACAACATTGCCAGCAACTTGGAGATCTAAGTGGGATTAGTTTTGTTTTTTTGTTTTGGAGTTATGAGTCTAGCTGCAGGGAGGTATTAATTTCTAGCTGTAGTTTAAGGGGAGGTTCCCATGTGTGTTTGACCAATGGGATAAAAGGGAGGTTGCCTCAGAGGTCTCGAGGTGAGGGGGTCCTTTTTTTTTTTACAGATCACAAAAACCACAAAATGATGGATATTTTATTTGTCTAAGTTTTGGTGAAAACGGATTTTCATTAAAAACGGAATTCAAAAGAGACACATACAAAGCTGACACACACATTCAAACGACTATATTGGGTTTGTTGGGATTTCACCTAAACAGTTCACAAAATTGAAGTCAGTCAGACAGACGTAAATGTTTCACTTGGGGGTTGACCTTTGTTTCTTTAAACAGGAACGTACCACAACACGTTCTGTTCTTTTGCCCGACTCACACTGGATCAGTGGCGTCCCTCTGGTTTCCTAAGAGCAAATTATAAAATGTATACTTTTTTTGGAGTATAAAAACTTAGGAAACTAAAATAACACCTCAACAACAACAATTGGTGTATCATTAAAACATCAGGCTGATAATTTTCATTTGAGTCCTGAATCCTGAATTCTAACATATAATGAAAAAATATAATATATGAACTTTTTATATCAGGTGTAATTTTTCATATTTTGAGCTGTTGAAAACCTAAAACTTAACGTATTTTAATATGATTTATTTGAAAGACCAACACCAAGCGCAAATATTTTGTAATACTTCTTTATAAAAAATGATTATATTAAAATAGCATGTGTATTAAGCCTTTTTTGCCATGATACTTCATCCAGTGCCACAAATTAGTATATCAGTATATAAAGTGTAACTTAAATCTGCTAAAAGAAAAAATGCTATAATGGGGAGGTTTATAGCAAATAGTTAGCAAACAGCAAGATATTGAGCCTTTTAACACCCAGGGATAAAATTGTTGAAAACAATGACACTGGTTTAAGATTTAAGACAAAAAATTAACCCCAAGCTTTCAATGTCTTAATAAAAATTGCTCAGTCTGAAAACTGCACAAATGAAAACCTTGCATCACATGATTGTTGACCTGGATGGAAAAGTTGGTCAAAGGGAACATTAGTAACCACCATGGTAAATTTGGGGGAGCAGCATGAATTTTAAACTCAGGGTTTAGGAATTTACTGACAGGAAAACCAACACTTTTCCCCACAAACCTTGGTTATCTGGGAGAGTGGCAAAAGCAAAAGTTAAAAAAAAGCTTTACAATCTCCGGTTTATATTTTGGCTCAAACTTTAATGACCATTTATGAGATGCGGCCAAAATCTACTATTTCTAGCTGACGATAAAGAACGCCATACTGTCTCCAGGTTCAAACATCTTCCTGGCAAAATTATATTATCTGGACTTTCCAACACAAGACATGATAGTTTTTTTTTTTAACGTATTTTTGATCAGTAATGAAGTCCACCATGTTAAATACTAATATCGTCCAATTTTTAAATAAATAATAATGTAACAACATATATTGTTGCTGTATATGTGCAAATCTGATCATTAAACAAAACCGGACACAAATTTGCCCTTGTTAATTTAACTTAATCACTTTCTAAAATGATGCAACTGTTTATTTATTTATTTAAATTATCTAAAGGAGGACATGCTTAATTTTAATGTTAAGTTAAATATAGTTATTTGGTCCAGAGGGACTACTGACTAAGAAGAGTAAGTGCCTGCTTTTTTTATTCTGTGCTTACTTACCAACTAAATTGTACCAATGGATCTCCTGTTTTGACTGAAACTCTCACCTGAAAGCCATTCAGGAAGTGAGAACATGGACAATTAAGGATGCATTGTCTAGGGAAGTATTTCTGACCAACCATTTTTTTTCTATCTGCCTTCCAGGGTGTGGTCTAAGCCTGATCATTCAATCACACAGAACAGCTGCATGTGCTTATGCATAACAAAATAGGGGAATACACTGAAGCGTCAGGGAAGTGTCAGCCTTTGTGTTCAGCCTTTCTCGTGTGAATACGTTCTCGGGTAAAGTTTCTACTGAAGCGTGTCCACCGAACAGGGCCACGGAATGGGGTCTACCTTCACTATTTCGCGATGTGTCAACATCCTTTATCTGTTATTTCTGGCACCCGCAGGCGGTTCTACTTTCACAAACGGAAACGTAACGTCAGAAATCTCCGCTCACTAAACCACACATCATCATCCAAAACCAATAAATTCTCTGTAGGTCTATGGAACTGCCAGTCAGCGGTGACCAAGGCAGACTTAATTTCTGCCAATGTAAACAATCTCTCACTGGACATCCTTGCCCTCACAGAAACTTGTATCAAACCATAAAACACCGCCACACCGACTGCACTCTCCACCAACTAAACATTCTCTCACACACCACCGCCTGGCAAAAGAGGAGGTGGTATGAGGCTACTGATATCCAACAACGTGAAATATAACCATTTCAGATCAGGAGCCTCGTACAACTCCTTTGAATACCATGCCATCCTGATGACAGCACCTGTTAAAATTTTGTGGTTGTTGTATATTGTCCTCAGGGTCAATTGGGTGACTTCCTAGAAGATCTAGACTCCCTGCTCTCCTCCATCCCTGAATATCCTCTGCTTGTCCTTGGTGATATGAACATTCACTTTGACACTCAAGATGCCGCAGATTTCTTCTCACTAACTCACTTGTTTGATCTCCAGTGGGTAAGCAGCCCCCCAACTCACAGGGTCGGTAAAGTACTTGATCTTTTTTTAAGCAGACACTTCATGACCAACTCACTTAAAGTTACTCCTCTACACCTCTCAGATCACTACTTTATTCAGCTTGATGCTTGTCTCCATCAACTACCGACTGCACACCCACCCACTGTCTCCTTTGGATGCAATCTCTGCAACTTGTCTCCTGCCCACTTCTCTGCACTTGTAACCTCTGCTCTTCCACCCCATAGCACTTTCTCATCTCTGGAGGTAAATGATGCCACAGAGTCCCTCTGCTCAACACTGAGTTCCTGCTTAGACCACTGATCACCAAACCTGCAAGACCCATGCAGTCACACTCATGGTTGACTGACTCCCTTAGATCGATGCGCACAAACCTCAGAGCTGCGGAGAGAAGATGGCACAAATCAAAGGACCCATCTGATCTGTCACACTTCCAAATGCTGCTCTCATCCTTCTCCTCAAGCGTCACCACTGCAAAGAAGGAGTTCTATCAGGACAAGATCCACAGCGCTACCGACACCCAGAAGGTATTTTCTACGTTTAATTCTCTGTTAAACCCACCACCTCCTCCTCCTGCAACCAACCTCACGGCAGATACCTCTGCCAACTTCTTCACCGACAAAGTGGCAGTGATCACCAGTCAGTTCTCAGACCCATCTACACACACCACAGCTCACCCTTCCTCACAGGTCCTTCCTCTGAGCGCGGCTGAACCCACTGCTTCCTTTTCTTCATTTACCCCTCTCACCGAGGAGGAGGTATCAAAGCTTCTCACAGGCAGCCGCCTTACATCTTGCCCTCTGGATCCTATTCCCACAACACTCCTGCAAGCCATGGCTCCAATCGTTGTGACAGCAGCCACTCACCTGATCAATGCTTCACTATGTACCGGATCATTCCCCACCGCCTTTGAACAAGCCCAGGCAAGTCCCTTATTTAAAAAACCCTCCCTAGCCCCCACCCAAGTGGAGAACTACCGACCGGTCTGCCTCCTCCCTTTCCTATCTAAAATCCTCAAAAGAGCTGTCTCAAAGCAGGTGACGAAATTTGTCTCCGAACATGACCTCCTTGATTCTAACCAATCAGGCTTTAAGAGCGGTGACTCCACGGAAAAGGCACTCCTGTCAGTAACGGAATCCTTAAAAGAAGCCAAAGCGACAGGCCAATCATCAGTTCTCATCCTACTGGACCTCAGCTGCATTTGATACTGTAAACCACAACATCCTACTTACCAAGCTGGCAGACATGGGCATTGAGGGCAGTGCACACTCCTGGTTTGAATCCTACCTCACCGGACGATCCTTCAAGGTGGCATGGCAAGGCCAAACATCGACGTGACACCTCACCACAGGGGTGCCCCAAGGCTCAGTGTTGGGCCCCCTCCTCTTCGCAATGAACACTACTTCGCTAGGCCCAATCATCCGTTCGCATGGCTTCTCCTATCACTGTTATGCAGATGATACCCAGCTCTATCTGTCCTGTCCCCCAGACGACCTCTCGGTACCGACTCGAATCTCAGCCTGTCTTTCTGACATATCTGCATGGATGAAAGATCACCACCTCCAACTGAACCTCTCCAAAACTGAACTGCTTGTCATCCCATCCAAGGAAAGTATTCACCACAACATCAGCATCAGGCTAGACTCCCTATCTTTGGCACCCACTATGAAGATTAGGCCATGTCTAACTCAACATTCGACACAGCTCCTAGTTCAGACCTTGGTCATTTCTCGCCTTGACTACTGCAACGCCGTCCTAACAGGTCTTCCAGCCTGTGCTGTTAGACCGCTACAGATGATCCAGAATGCTGCAGCTCGCTTGGTTTTCAACCAGCCAAAGCGATCGAATATCACACCCCTTCTCACTGAACTCCATTGGCTTCCCTTAGCTGCACGCATCAAATTCAAATCTCTAATGCTGGCATACAGAGTGTTTGATGGATCAGCGCCCATCTACCTCAACACCCTCTTAAACCCTTACGTAACTGCCCGCCCGCTCCGTTCCTCCAAGGAGCGGCAACTAACGCGACCAAAACCCCATGCAGCTCAATCTAAACTCTTCTCATTTGCGTTTCCTCGGTGGTGGAACAACCTTACGTGCACTATCAGAGCAAAAGATTATCTTTCCACCTTCAAGAAATCCTTGAAGACCCAGCTCTTCCGAGGGTATCTATTGCCCTGAAAGATCTAAAAGCACTTATTACCCCCCCACCCCGATATTAGTTAGCACTCAGTGTATGGTACTTGGGCCTTCTGTGTTTACCTAAATGTTGTAAATGAGTGTCATCATTAATGTTAAATCCTCTCCTTGCATATTGCAGGTAAATTGCGTCGTAGTTCAATATTAAACCCTCTTTTTCTAAGTCGCTTTGGATAAAAGCGTCTGCTAAATGCATAAATGTAAATGTATTGATGTAACTATGTCACCTTGCTGTTTGTCAGCAAACCATGAATTTTGCCAGCCACTCTGAGCAGGTTGATTGGTCTGCAGATGTGCAGGTTGACTGGCTTAGTGCTAGACTTTAATAGAGGATCCACAGAAGGGTTAAAGGTCATGATCCACTTCTGGAAATTATTAATTAATTTTAAAAAATTATATATATATATATATATATATATATATATATATAAATAATTTTTTTAATTAATTAATTAATTTTATTATATTTTTTTTCTTCCGGGAAACACCAAATCCAGTCACAAACAAAGTACAGAAATAAATACTAGGAAATGATTGGTGAATATGAGTCAGGTGATCATGGTAACCCGGAAGCACTCCGAGTTTTTAACCAGTCACAGCAATTCATTTGCAGCTTCCTACACTGTCAGGTACCAGCTCATGTCTTTAACTTAATATGACCATAATTACATTAGCAGCAAATTCAACATCGTGTAATACCGAGGTTCTGTTTTTATTTTTAAACGGCAGAATAAACAGGGGAATTTCCAGTGGTCTGGTAAAGGTGTTTCCACTTTTAACGAGTTTCTCATAAGCCGTGTTCACCGGGTTTCCTCGCCAGCGGTGACGCTCGCTGCTAATCTTGAAGCTTACGTCGAGTTTCCGTTCGCGGTTCGCCGTGTTTTTCAACTAAAGTACCGGTGGGTGTCGCGTGGACTGTGGACGGTTAGAGGGCCCTGGAGCCGGGGACCCTTTAGCCGCCTAGCTAACCTGCAGCTGGGCGTTGGTTTCTAGAAACAGAACTGCAGATACTAAAAATAATAATAATAATAAAAATGTCACATTGTGTGTTTCTGTGTAGGAAGAGTCGTGATTTGTCAAAACGGCCGAATCACATCCCTCTTCCCTCCTCATCCTCCCAGCATGGCTGCAGACCTGATGGAGATTGACGACTCTCTGTACAGGCAAGTGCTTTCCGCTGATCTTCTTATTAACTAGCCTGAGAGAAGATGGCGTGGCTGTTGGAGCCAGGAAGTTACAGCGTCCTCCAGCACGAAGCGGCAGTAGCAGTCCGTGCTCCTCACCTCTTCCTCCTTATCTTCTCCCTGCAGCCGCCAGCGCTATGTACTTGGAGACAGCGCCATGCACCAGATGGCCCAGTCCTCAGTGTTTCTCAGTGGAATGGGAGCCCTGGGAGTAGAGATAGGTGGGCTGGAAAATATAATGTTACTATTATAATAAAACATTGCTAAGTATTTATTTTTGTTTTGTCTTCTAGCGAAGAACATAGTCCTGGCTGGTGTAAAGGTAGGCACAACTTTTCTGCGATTGTACATTTATCGACAAGATTATCACATTTTTGGGGGGGATAAATAAAGTAATATTCATTGAAGACTTTTCTGTCCACGCTTGTCTCCTGTACAGTCGGTTACGCTTCACGACACAAAGAGGTGTGAGACCTGGGATCTGGGCTGCAACTTCTTCATCCGCACTGAGGACGTGTCAAGCCGCAGGAGCAGGTAATGTGGGCCGTAGGGGTGGACAGCGGATGTTACCTACTTATCTCTGTGAAGTTAGACAGTTCCTTTTCTGGAATGGTAAAGAAAATAGGTTAAATTTAAATAGCTCAGTTGGGTGAACAGGTCTGATATTGGACCACTCTTCATATGGTTTATTGATATAAGTTGATGGACTTTTTTTCAGTATGGTTACACTAGAAACATACGTTTGCCTATTCAATCCCATTTGATGTGTGTCGATTTTTCAACCTCCTAGCTTATAGCTGGAGAAGAAGTTAAATCATTTATAGGTACCTTCATTGTTCCAACCTCTTTTTTTTCTTTACAGTGCACATTATTTTTACAGCCTCACTTTTTCTCTTCCAAGCATACTTTTCAGGTTATCTCTCCTCAAACAATGAAAGATTTAGTTGGTCATTGGGTGGCTGCATATTTTAATTGAACTGAAAAGTGTTTGTTTGCCCCAGGAGATTTTCTCCAGGTCAGAAACAGTCCCTGCTCCTTTCAGACTGTGAAACTGGTGTCAAGGCATCTTCGATTGAGAATAGGATGGCTCCAGGATCGTTTAAAATTCCTAACTCATTTATTTTAACCTAAGAGTGTCAGTTATGGCTTGGTGGGTGAAACATGGACAGTGTTAGGCATACTAACATTGC
>JAVLVB010001120.1:607146-673848 GCA_032876305.1 Orestias chungarensis
TATATATATATATATATATATATATATATATATATATATATATATATATATATATATATATATATATATATAGTTTGATCATTTTTCCACCTTGAAATGAAAAAAAATCAAATACATGATTAAACGGCAAAAAATGTATGACAAACAATGGTGAGGGACATGCACAAACATTTGTCTGGAATGCTGTTTCCACATTGGAGAAAGTTTTTAAAAACACAGAACAAACATAAACTGCTCCATGTTGCATTCTTGTTTCACCAAAATCAAAACTAAACATAAACACCTTTATAACTCTTCTAATCATAAATATAATTTCAGAAAACTGCTGACAGACTGCTTAGCCTGCTTGTTTCATATATTAACGTGTTGTTTTCTGTGTTGGACCTTAGACTTGTTAACCAGGTCTAACATTTCTGTTTCAGGGTCGAGGCAGTGTGTCCTCAGGTTGCTGATTTGAACCCATATGTCCAAGTTGACATGTCCTCCTTGCCTGTGGATAACAACAGTGATCTAAATTTTCTGAGAAGTTATCAAGTAAGTTGATAATTGTTGTATAAAAAGAAAAGTAACCCTTTGAATTAACGGCTTCCAGTCTTAGGAGAATATTTGTCAAACACTCCTGCTTGTGGTGAAGGAGTTTCTATTTTGTTCTGTATATGAACACTCATTCCTGCAGATTGGTAACGTGGCTGGATGGATTTCTTTTACTTATTTATCTTTCTGGGAAATGGTGCATGTTTTCTGGTTAAACTCGTTGTCTCGTCCATATTTCTTTATAAGTTGAAAGACTTCCAATTTTAAGTTGAAATGAAGCTTGCTACTGTCTGTCTGCCGCTGACTGTTACTGATGTTCATTTCCTTACCGTCTCTGTTTGTGCTGTAGTGTGTGATTTTGACAGAGGCCAGTTTGAGTCTACAAAAGAGTGTAGATGCATTCTGCCACTCACAACACCCACCCATCAGGGTAAGTCTTAACCTCTGTGACCAAACTTTTAAGAGAAATGTTCTACCTTTCATTTGAAATGAACCCTGTTACTGTTTGTTTTCACAAGTTCATCTGCTGTGACGTGTACGGCATCTGTGCGCGCCTTTTCTGTGATTTTGGGGAAGAGTTTGAGGTGTCTGATCCCACAGGAGAAGAGCCCAAAGAAATCTTCATACAAAGCATCACTCAGGTTTATGCTTATACTATGTGCACAGAAACAGTGGTCTAGCTGTCCCTAAACTTCATTCACTGAAAAAAAAAAAATCATATTGTAATTCAGAACAATCCCGGGATTGTAACCTGCATGGACAACCGGCCCCACGGTTTACAGACGGGCCATAGAGTTATCTTCAGGGAGGTCCATGGGATGGAAGAGCTCAACGGGACTGTTCGGCTGGTCACAGGTAGTTTTTTTTTTTGTGTTTAACAGTTATGGAGGAATCATAAATCATAAATTGCCAACAAAAAATATACTTGACATACAGCGAAGCCTCGCTATAACCTGGTTTATCTATCATGGCTTTGTGGGTTTTCTTTTTTTGAGCATTGTGTTTTTCATCTTGATTGGGCTAACAGCCTCTTCGCTTCTTCTCTAAATGTCTGTCAATAACGTCACGGTTTAATACAGAGCATAGTCAGGGCACAGCGGCACAGTCCGAAGAGCAGTGAAGCTCGTCCCAATTTGTCCTACTGTATTCTGGTTTCTACTTCAATGTAAATGTACTACAATGTAAAGGTTTCTACTTCACGGGGTTTCACCTAC
Source organism: Orestias chungarensis (assembly GCA_032876305.1). Taxonomy (NCBI): domain Eukaryota; kingdom Metazoa; phylum Chordata; class Actinopteri; order Cyprinodontiformes; family Cyprinodontidae; genus Orestias; species Orestias chungarensis. Next base: position 608,895 of record JAVLVB010001120.1, read on the forward strand.
AGTACCACAGGTTATTTTTGGAACGTAAACCCAGTGAAAAACGAGGGTTCCCAGTACTTGTTATTGAGTTGGGATAGTTGTGTCAAGACTTTAGTTATATCCACTATATGGTGTTGTGTAAAAGCAAACTAATCTATGGTTTCTGTTTTTTTCCATTTTATGTGTTTTATGTGGGATGTGATTGTGTGTGTTTTTAGTACATTCCCCTCACAGCTTTGAAATAGGAGATACATCACAACTTCAACCATATGCACACGGAGGTTTCTTTGTTATGGTGAAAACCCCCAAGACCTACTCCTTTGTGAGCATCTTTGTTTGTCTTTGTAAAGATTACCTTTTGGTGCGTAGAAAGGAAAAGTAAGAATTAAAAATGTAAATAAATTTCCATTACAGGAAACATTAGAACGACAACTATGTGATCCCAAGGTCCTGATTCCAGACTTCAGTAAACCAGAGGTAAGAGTAGAAGATATTTTCTAATTCGGGTGCAACTCTGGATTTAATGCTATTTAAAGATGTCTGGCACTACTTTGTTAAATTAAAACCATTGTGTAATTTAAACAGTGACAAATTTGTTGTAGACCTGATTGTGCTGGAAATTAATGTGACTCAAAAATCCAACTCTTGAATAGACTCAGTTTGCTACACAGAAAAATTGTTACTTTCAGGGTTTTTTTTCTCACAATCTTATCAATCAATCTATCTATCTATCTTGATGCACTGATCCAGTTTAATAATTTAAGTGCACATTTGTAAAGACCAGAGAGACAATAGAGAGAAACGATGTCCACCCATCCATTGATCAACATGAAAAATGTAACTAAATCAGAAAGTGTTGCCTAACTAGGTTGAGACTGGTGGTACTTTAATCCACATTATTGTCTGAAATCCATCCCATCAGGCTCCTCTACAGATCCATGCTACCATGCTAGCTCTGGACAATTTCCAGGTCAAGCACTGTAGACTTCCCAACATTGGGTAAACCGACTTTGTCTTTTTTTTTTCTACCTCAATGCAATTTCATCTCTACATTGTATATTTATGCTTTCTAATATAGAAATGCATAATGAATGGTAATGGATTGTACTTTGGTCATCAGGTGCTTACAGGATGCTGAGGTTTTACTTAACATGACTGAGGAAGTGAATGCAACACTTTTGAACAAAGTGAGTTTTGTTTTCCTTCTTTCTGTTTAGATTTCCGATTGATTCATTATCGGCTCTCTGCCTCATTCTTTATTTTAACGTATTTCGTCGTAGGCTCCTGTAAATGCCGAGGTGGTGCGCTGTCTGTCGCGGACGGCTCGGGGGATCCTTCCTCCGTTGGCGGCAGCTGTGGGAGGAATAGCAAGTCAGGAAGTCCTCAAGGCCATTACGGGGAAATTTGCTCCCCTGCAGCAATGGGTAGGATATTATTTAAGAGGCGACTCTCACATGATCTACTTCCTGTTTACGTTAATTTGACCTCTTCCTCTCCAATGTTTCAGTTTTATCTGGACACCATAGAGCTAGTCAGGCCTCTTCAGTCTCTTGCTGTTGAGGAGTTTTTCCCTCGAGGTGACCGATACGATGGACTACGAGCCTGCATTGGTGAATCTATGTGTCACGATTTACACAAGCTAAGGGTTTTCATGGTAGGACTTTGACTTTATCGGCATTTGAATCGCGTTAATTGAAGAATGTTGGTGCTAAATAAATTTTTTTCTTCTTCCTGCTTCTAAGGTGGGCTGTGGTGCCATAGGCTGCGAAATGCTGAAAAACTTTGCCCTTCTTGGCGTGGGATTGGCAAAGAGCTCTGGAGAGGTGAGCATCTTCACCTCAGTCTGTCTTCTTTTTTTAATTAATTTGCAGTCGCATTCACCTTCTTATGTATCCCAGCTTTACCAATTTAGTTTTTTTTTCGTTTTTTTTCGCTTGTCATATTTCAGGTTTGCGTCACCGACCCGGACCTCATAGAAAAGTCCAACCTCAACAGACAGTTTCTCTTCAGACCTCACCACATACAGGTGTGCAAATGTTGCAGTTATAGATTTTTTTATTTTTTTTATATATAAACTAAAATTGTCCATTAAATTCATTTATTTTCCTCGACCAACCTTTCCTGTCTCAGAAGCCGAAAAGTACCACGGCAGCAGGCACCACTCTTGACATCAACCCAGAGCTGCAAGTAGACGCTCAATTGAACAAGGTGTGTCCAGCGTCGGAAAACATCTACAGCGACTCCTTCTACTCCTCCATGAACGTAGTGGTTACAGCGCTGGACAACGTGGAGGCGAGGAGATATGTGGACAGGTTGGTCTAAAGTATAATTGTTTTACAAGGGGTCATCATCCAATAGATTTTTATATTAGTAATAGCTATTGGTATCAGTTTTGTGCCATATTTGTAAAACATGTCACTGTGTCAGAACAGTATATGAGAAAGATAATCTGTGGGTAAACAAAATCTGCGAAAATAAACCGCTCCCAGTCAGAAACAACCAATCAGAGCGCGGAGGAAGGTCCCAGGACTCTTGATTAGGCTTGTGAACGCACTCAAGATGACAGAATTCTTGGTAAGATGGTGGAGAAACATCTCACCATTACAAGAAACCGTTTATCTGCAGTTATCGATGGACGTGCTTATATTTGAAGATGAGGGTAAAACCACTCACAAGTTAAAGGAAAATAACTATTTTCACAGAAGTCTCGTGACCTACTGTCTGGATAGTGACAGTTTTAACAAATATCTAAAAGATATACTTCTCTATAAGTTATCTATTTAAATTTTTTTTGCTCTTTGCTGCTGCCGTAAAGACGAGTTTTTTTTTTTTGTAAAATAAATCGATGATCTTTAAAAGACAGGAAAATCCTGGTAGTTTTAGGACAGTTGTCTAATCCAGAGTGTTCGAAGATAAAAAGTTGTTGAAATAATAAAACAGGGCAGCTTTGCAGTGTTTTTTTTATTTTATCTATTCAATGGTCCCCTTCCTGCTTTTAAATCATAATCTTACATACACAGCTAACATTCCTGTGTATTTATTTTAACAGGGGTAAAATGCAAACTCAACTTTTTTGAGTTTTGTCACATGTTATAATATTCAAACAAAAAAAATCCCAGTATTGCTTTGATTCATTCATGCATATTGAACCTTAAATCTCCCATGGCAGCCAATCAGATGGCTCCTGAAATGCGCCGCTACTATTCCCAAAGTTTTTTGTGGGAGTTTCAGTCCCCAGCCGATCTCCGGCCCTACAGAGCTTTCCTCCCTATCACCAGATTTAAATAAACACAGGTTTTTTTATAACAACCGAAGGTCAAATAGTTGCCTGGAAAATAGATAATCCGCCCCACATTTAAATTACAGTTTTTATGTTCTTGGACACAATTACATTTTTTTTGTTGCTACTTTTTGGTTTTATCTTTTAAGACTTGCATGATATTCAGTTGCTGACTTTTAATCACTTTCTCTTAAAAAAAAGTTTATGCTGGACATGGATTTTCCAACAGTTTATTTGCATGTCAGTCTTACACAGGGTAATTCTTTTCACCACCCATCTTCTCAATATATTTTTTCGTATGAACAAACAAGAGTCAACCGTCTCTGAAGCTTGTTGGATTTTGTTTTTCCAGCTCCTTAATGTTAGCTCGTGTAAGTATTGCTAAATCTTGCTTTAACAACTCAACACTTTGTATCTTCAGCCGCTGTGTATCCAATCTGAAACCTCTCTTGGATTCAGGCACAATGGGAACTAAAGGACACACTGAGATCATTGTCCCGAATTTAACAGAGTCGTACAACAGCCATGTGAGTCCTACATTCCTGTCGTGTTTGTGGTTCCTGGTCTGTGGCATATATGTTGTGTATCTTTTTCCAGAGGGACCCCCCTGAGGAGGAGATCCCGTTCTGCACTCTCAAGTCTTTCCCTTCGGTTATAGAGCACACCATCCAGTGGGCCAGAGACAAGGTTTTATCGTAATGAAGTTGATTATTGTTGTATTGCTATAAAGACTTTTGTCAAATGCTTTTCTTTTTGCTTTTCTTGTCTAGTTCGAGAGCTCATTTTTCCATAAACCCTCCATGTACAACTCCTTCTGGCAGACACACCCTGCTGCCGACGTAGTGCTGCAGGTGCGATTTACTGCAGCACTCAAAGTGTTTTCTTGCTCATTTAGCATCATTGTAAATTCCTGTGTGGTCTGTGTGGATGTAGAGGATGCAGGCGGGGGAGAGCCTAGAAGGATCCTTCCAGGTCATAAAGCTGCTAAGCAGACGCCCAAGTCATTGGAAGCAATGCATCGGCATCGCCCGTCTGAAATTTGAAAAGTATTTCAAAAGAAAGGTAAATGGACTTGACCTGCAGATGAATATTGTTTATTTCTTTTAGAAAGAGATTAATTTGAAAATGCATCCCAAGCTTAACGGTGTATGTGTTTACGTGCTGTCCAACATTTTTAGGCCCTGCAGCTGTTGCACTCATTTCCTCTGGAAACGAGGTTAAAGGATGGGAGTGAGTTTCATTTCATTACTTGGAGTTTTTATTATTAATTATCAAATTATAATTGCATATACTGAATTAACGCGTCCCACCACTTGCACTCTGACAGGTTTGTTTTGGCAGTCTCCGAAAAGACCCCCCACACCTATTGATTTTGACTTGAAAGACCCATTGTGAGTAGATTTTTGTATGTTTCCTTGATAATTTGGATTCCTGTCATCCAAGCATTACCTTCCTGTTATTTCTGTTCTATCAGGCACTTCTCCTTCATCGTCAGCACTGCAAGGCTATATGCTGAGATTTACAATATCGCCTACTCGGAAAAGGTAGGTCACCTACATTTGTGCGTATTTTGTCAAAATAAAAGCTACCACTGACTGTCTGGATTTATTTTTTCGTCAGGATCTTTCTGAAGACGCGGTGACCACAATTCTTTCTCATATCAAGATTCCTGTGTACCGACTTTCAGAGAAAGTAGGTTATGCCGCTTATTCTGCCTTTCTGATCCTGTCAGCTAAGGAAAGACTGATGTTAGTTTATTTTGGTGATAGTGTATAGAGACGGACGAGACCGTTAAGAAGCCCGACGCAATGAAGATGCCTCTAAGCAGTGAAGAGGAGAGAGAGGCCATCGCACAGCTTGAGCAGGCCATGGTCGCAAACAAGGTCACACCAGGTAAGGCCTCAATCTTCCTGTTCGATCTGACCGATGTGCAATTACACAACCCGCCTCCTCAGATATTATTTTTATATCACTCCTTATCATTTTTAAATCAGCTGATAGTCTTTATAAAGGTTGTTTTTTTGTTTTGTTTTACTCTTTGCAGAAGGATTACAGATGAGGCCCCTGCAGTTTGAAAAAGATGATGACCGCAATGGTCACATCGATTTCGTCACGTCAGCCTCCTCCATTCGGGCCAGGATGTACTCGATCGAGCCGGCGGACAGACTGAAGACCAAACGCATTGCGGGGAAGATCATCCCCGCTATTGCTACAGCAACCGCTGCCGTGGCTGGACTGGTGAGAACATCTGGCTGAATGGCTCAGAATACTGTTTTTGCATTTTGGAGCGTATAGTTTTGGGGATTATGTCTTGAAATGAGAAAAAATGTGTGCAAAACTGCGGGGAAAATGTATTGAATGTAGTAAGTATTGCAGTAAGTACAGTTGCAAGCCTTTTTGCTTATGCATCTGGAGACTTGAGATTTGTTTTTCCTATTATTTTTTAATTTGCTTTAGCTCTGTCAGCTTGGATGAAAAAATATCTGTTAACGTTCAAGTCTTGCCACAAATTCCTAATTAGATTGTGGTTTGAAATTTGGTTAGTTTGGAGTTTGATTTTGGTTAATGCTCGCTCTTTCTTGCCTATAAGAGGCATAGGGTATTGATTTGTAACCTAACCTTGCTTTAAGATGTAAAAATTTACAGCTACTTTGGTTGGACTTTACAGTCAATTTCTAATAAGGATGACTCAATACTTTTCTACGTGGGACATAATGTATACATATTCTCTTAAACAATAACAGGACTTTGTTTTCCTGACATTTTCCCTTTTTTAATCCATTTCAATAAAAAGGAAAAACAATGAAACTGCTCTCTTGATGGCTTTGTATTTGAATTGTTGAGTAATTTCCATATATCTAAATCAAGCCGAATTGTAGAATTTAAGGTATCATATTCTTTTTTTTTTTTTAAGGTTGCCCTGGAGTTGATCAAGGTGGTAGGTGGATACGAATTTGAGTCATTCAAGAACTGCTTCTTCAACTTGGCCATTCCAGTCGTCGTGCTCACAGAGCCCGCACCACTTAAGCAGACGGCCATCAAGTAATAGCAACAGTCTATTTCAGCCATTATGTGTCAATTGCCATATGCCATTAAACCTTTTTTTAAATCCAAAACCAGTTTGTGCATAAGAAGGTACTAAATGTAAAATCTTTTCCAGGAACGACATCTACTTTTCCATTTGGGACTGTTGGACTATCTTTGGCAAGGAGGACTTCACTCTCTCTGACTTCATGAATGCTGTCAGGGTGAGACGTTCAGAAAATATTTGCACACTCGAGATGCTTACATCATACCTTACCTGTTTTATACCAAATAAGTTTTATGAATCAAAGTATTAGTGGGAAAGGGGCGATGAAAAGACTCTTAAAAGCACACAGATTAGTATTTTGAGTTTGCGATCTTTAATCATCAGTGGATGATTTAAATATTTTTGCAGGAAAAGTACGGCATTGAACCAAGCATGGTTGTCCACGGCGTCAAGATGCTCTACGTCCCGGTGATGCCGGGACATTCAAAGAGACTTAAACTGACGTGAGCACTTAACTCGTAAAAAAACAAAGTTTTACGTTTTAAATCGCTCTCTTTAAATGGATGCTTTAAACCTCTGCCCCCCCTCCTACAGGATGCAGAAGCTTATCAAGCCATCTGCTGTCCGACGCTACGTCGACCTTACTGTATCATTCGCTCCAGAATCGGACGGAGACGAGGACCTCCCAGGTCCTCCTGTCAGATACTACTTCACCCCTGATGGAAAGGCACCCTGACAGCTCCAAAGATGTCACCCCCGAAACAACCTATGGTGCCCTTATTTCTCTTAAATCAAGCACTCTGTTATACTCTACCCTCGCCTACCATCGAGAAAAGGAGCTTAGCGGCTACAAGTTTTTCCCAGACAGTTTTGATTTGACTATGACACCCCCCCAACCCCACCCCAGTCTCCAGAGCTTCACGCAGGAAGAAAGGCAGACGTTCTTGCTGCACAAATAGTCAGAGGAAGTTCAAGCTGCTTAAGTAGCACTTAATATTGTACCTCTCTGTACACATATTTTGGTTTTTACTCTGAAATGCACAGCGCTGCCTGTGTTGATGCCTTAAATGATTTATTTCTTTTTCTTATTTGTTCAGCGGCTGGCTCTAGAAAGGACCAATGGTTTGGCTGTTGGCACAGTAAATCCTTACCTTTTGGCACTCGTCAAATCATCTCACTATAGAAATTGTCTATTCTTTCTGTTTTTTGTTCATAAAAATAGATGTATAGTTAAAGGGGGTCCAACATGCCAGTGATATGACCAAAGATACTGATTATATATTTTTGTTTCCAGACGATTGTTCCTTTCTGGTCACTTTGCCTCATAAAAACAGTCATATTGCATGTATTAATGATGTATGTTCTTGTGAGAGCCAGCTCAACCTACGGTCCAATAAAATCTGGCGTATTTTTTTATGATAATCAAAATTCACTAACATTTTCATAGTTAATACATCCGATATTAATGTTGAAGATGTACCGATCAGGCCTTTTTCCCGCCCAAATACAAGTTTTAAGCTATATTTACTAAATCTACGGTAAATTTTTTTGGTTTTCTGTTCATATCTGGCCAAATGATTGCTGCATCTCCAGGGTCTGCTTGAGAAAAAAATACATGTAACTCAGTTGTTTACCGGTAAATAAATTATGTATATACAACTCCTGTGCGTCATATGTGCAAAATAAGTGTCACATCTCATTCTCAAGGTAATGCTTAAAAATCTTCTGTAAAAATATTTCATAAGTTTTAAAGCAGCTTTGTTGTTAAGTTTTCTTTTAGCATTCAGTTTAAATATCCATATCCTGCAGGTTTCCCCAGCTAGGTCCAGCTTTTACTTTAGCTTTGAGCTTCACATACAGCTTCACTGCAGACTCCATCTCCCTCTTGACGATCTGTGCGACCTGAAAGAGGGGGGGAAAAAACGAAGAACGATGAAGTATCGTTCTGCTCTTCAAGTCCAATCATCAAAACAGAGCGCCGAATACCTGTATGAGATCCTGCTCTGTGGTTTCATAGATGAGCTCATCGTGCAGCTGCAGGACCAGGTAGGCTCCCCTGAGTCGAGACGTCCCAATTCTCCGCTGATTGTGATCTGTCAGAGGATTCAAATGAAGGTTGCTACTGTTTTAAAGGCTCTGTCTGCTTGTGTTGACCTAGATGGGCTCAACTCAAGCTCACCTGGATGCCCGTGTTGGTGAGATAGTGGCGCCGCGGGATACGTTTTCTGTAACCGTTTCTGGATGTTGACGGTAGCCAGTTTGACGATGTCGGCGGCCGAGCCCTGCACAGTCGTGTTCACTGACTGCCGCTCCGCCTGAACGGACGGTGGTCGATCAAAGAGGCGCAGAGACCCAAACAAGATTCGGGACTTGTTTTACAATTAAAATATGCATTTCAAGTGTTGCTTACATGAGCTTTTATGTGTGGATTCGTGCTGCTGATCCCAGGTAAATATCTTCTGCGGCCCATCAACGTCTGGACATAGCCGTCCTTTAAGCACTTCTTTACGGTCTGTTTAAGAAAAGTGTTGATCCCTGAAAGACGAGAAGATCTGATTACAACTGCGTCAGAATATGGGTATGAGTGATTTGAAGAGATCTGAAGTTTTCATTTAATCACAAAGTCTTGTAGGAAAAGATGAAGGCATTTTGCAACAAAAAATGCAATCAAACTTTTCTTATCATACCTGACCAGCTTTTTATGTTTTTATTGGCATTTTGATTAGTTAGATTTTATGAGGAGGTCTGAGTCTCCTTGTCATGGTCTGATATGCAGCAAAAACTACAACAATAAAAATACTTTTGACTCCAGTAAAAGAAAATATCTGTAGTAGAACTATCGAGCATGGCAGCGGTGGCATCATGCTTTGGGACTGTCTTGCAACTGAAGATACAGATGGATTACACAACCTGGATAGAATAATGGGAGGAAGACCAAAATATTTCCCGTTACCAAAATGCACCAACGATCTGGGTAAAACGGGCACAAATGGGGTGCAGCAACAAGGCAATGAAAGGAAAGTATCAACATGTATTACACCTATCCTGTGTATTTTTGATCACAGGTGGTTGTGTACCTTTGTATCTTGCTTTGAAACTCTCGATGTAGCAGGCTGCGTCGTTTTCCTCTACTCCCATTTGTTCCCCAAGTGACTTTGCTCCCATTCCATATATGATGCCGTAGCAAATCTGTCAGCAAAGAAGGTGTACGATCAGAAGAGGTCAAAAAAATTAATAAATCATCCGGTCTCAATTGATTTACTCTCCTGACCTGTTTTGCCTGTTGTCTGAGGCTGTCGTGCACAGACTCCGGGTCAACACTTTTCCACTCGGCAGCAATGCAACGAAACACGTCCGCTCCTCCGTTCAATACCTTGCAGACACACAGTGTGTCAGTAATAGCTTTTGGTTAACAAAACTAAATTATGTTGTTTTGCTGCACCACTGACCTGCAGAAGGCGCTGGTCCTTCGAGAGGTGAGCCAGTACTCTCAATTCCAGTTGAGAGTAATCAGCAGCCAATATCATTCCGCCTACAGTTCAATAGAGGAAACACGGGATGATTAGTTGGGGAAAAACAAAAACCTTCTGGTAAAAACGTCTAAACACATGGAGTGAGGATTCAAACCTAAAAAAGGAATGAATGCATGTCTCATGCTGACGGAGAAGGCTGGCCCAAGTTTTGCAGGAGCAGCTGCAGGAGATTGAAGTGCAGACTTTCTCCCCTTTCTGTAATAACAGCATAACACATCAGTCACAGCCAACGTTAACCATCTTCACTCCTTTCATCATCAATGGCAACAAAAACTGGTTTAATTCTTCATGTTATGGACAAACAAGTAAACTATCAAGAAATGGTAATTGGTAGCAGTTTTTTAGTGGGCTGATAAAATATGCAAACTAAACTTTTGGTACAAAAAGTTGTTATATTACATGACGAAATGTGAAACAGAATGAAGACTTTTGCAAACCGCTATGCATGAAAAATCGTGACTTTTTAAACCAAGAGTGCACCTACCCTGGTTTGTCGGGCACCAAAAAGGCGCCTTGTGAGGGAGGGCTCTCTCCAACAACTGTAGGCATGTAAATCTCAAAATCTTTGGGCACATTTTGGATGTTCGGCTCAGTAAAGCTCACTCTGCCTAAACATGATGAATCAGTTTAAATCCATTGGTTACATTTGCGTCAAAGGAAACAAATTTCTAACAGGCCAGTTAAACGCACTGGTTTTAGTGAAGCCTTGTAAATGTAGATTATTTGTTTTCTACCTGTCGCCGTGTGTGTCTGTGCGACGGGATATATTCTGTCCATGTCCAGTAAAGGGTGATAGCGCTTCTCCCGCTGCAGGGGAAACACCACTTTAGTCAAGGCGTTGGTAATTCGCCGCCACTCCAGAACTACGGCCGGCAAAGGATGCAGCGGACGGAGTTTCTCTAGAACATCCTGACAATACAAATCAGTATTTTAGATGTAAGATGTGTTTGCATAAGGTAATGTCCAAATTTTTGTTGATCTAAGAAAATTCATCATTGTTTTAGGTCAACTAGAAAGTCACAATAGTAAGAACCTGAAAATGTCAAGAGATTTATTTATAAATGTGAAACACTTGTGGAAGGATACCTTATAATATTTGACACAAGCCATACCGTTCAAAGGAAATATTAATGAATACTGAGAAAATGTACCGTATGTTAACTTCTGATTGTTTAGGTGTAATTTTATACAATGCTAAATGGATGCACCTTGGTAGTGCTGAACTGCTTCCCAAGTCGTACTCTGCCACCACCTCTCCTGGTGTAACCCAGAGTCTTCTTATTTTTCGGTCCTCCTATGTTGCCATTTGGAGGTAGATGAAGCTCCAAAAACAGCACCTGCCATATCAAGGTAAGCACACACGGGTATTCAGGTCCTACGTGTTGTTATGTTTTGTTCAGCTATTTGCATTGTAATAAAAAAATACATTAATTATTTAGACGGGGAAGAGAAGAAGAGTTGAACCTGTGCGATGTCGTCAACGCATGTGAGGGAGAAGCTGTGTCCAGCCAGCCTGTAAGCCTCGGCTTCCAATGCCGACAGCTTGGCTTGCATCACATGTTTTTGTCTCTCGCACTCCTCCGCGCTGAAGCCAACCCCGTTCAGTTCCAGCAGAGCCAGACAAACCTGGGAAGGCATCTCGATTCTCCTAAATAAATCTGACAGAGGCCTTTTCTGATTATTAAACACCATCTCAGAGCGTAGCGTTTTCACCAGACGCCTTACAGAGAGGCAGCGTTTTCATACCCAGCGAGCCGTTCTGCTCCAGCCGGTCGGAGAGGCGGTCCATCACGGCGTGAACCAGGACGCACTGGGTCGCGGCCCTGATTCGAGGGCAGTGTGAGAGCGCGTTTCCGAGACCGTCCAGCAGAGGCAATTCCTCAGGACAGTAGACGGTCACCATGTTGGGAAGAGTTCGTTCCTCACTGCCAGGGTCCAGCAGCCAGCAGGCGACCTGAGATAGACAGCTGCATCCGTTTCCACAGTCCCAACTATTTATGTGTATGCTGGATCATATTTTTATTTAACACAGCGTGATTATTATTCCAAAGATGAAAAATGCACATCTTGTTAAAGGCTTAGACAGAACAGAGCAGTGGGGACAGTCATAAGCTATAGAATGATATTGGTCTTGTTTGATCTTTTGTTTTGTTGAAAAAAAATCTGCACCTCCATATTTTAAGTATCTATTGTTTCATACAGATAGATTTAGAAAATATTTTCTTATTTGATTGGAGAAGACTTTTTTTCATTCTTGTAAAAAACAAAAACAAACTTTATATTAGCTTGTCAACGCTGAATGTTTTATAGCAAAATCTCTATCAAAATTATAGTTGCTTGGATTTCTGTCAACATATGAACTCAGGAAAACACGATTGATTATATTATTTAACTCATCAGGCCAGAGAATGTAGCTCCATTATGTGATCTTATTATACAAAATTATAATGGAAAAACTCTGAAAACAAACTTTTGTCTTTCATATCTAATAACACAGAACATTTAAAGTTAAAATATGAAAAAAACAACAGACATAAATATGCATATCCTCTTAAAGTTAAATGGATGATCAGTGGGATTATTAAATCCTGCAGGGATTGGCAAAAGTTTATAATCTGTGCATGGGTTTGTTCACATTTCACTAAAAGGGGAAAAAAAGCACACAAGCATTTTGAAGAGACATTTCCGCATCAAATCAAACATCCAAAAGAATCCTCCACACTGGACAAAGAAACAAGAGGCCATTTCACCCACTAAAGGGGACGTGAGAAATCTGAACTAGTTCTTGAGATGCGTAGTTTGTTAAACAAAGCACAAAAAATGCCTGGCTATTATGGGCAATTTTTGGGGGGATCTTGAACAGGGTTATGTTTGGTTTTATTTAGTTATTTATTTTAAAATATTATGGGATAAATTTTGTGCCACTACGAATTGAATTTGAAAAACTGAATTTGAATGGAGAGAAGTGAAACTGACAAGTGAGAATGAATTAAGGAGCTGAATTTTTCAACAAAATTAAATACCGTTTTGATTTTATTGTCATACACATTCAAACCAACAGATTCAATTTCAGATCTGTCTGTTCAGATTCAGATTTTCAAAAGCAATTATTCAAAATGATCAATTCAGGTTCAAAATGAATGATTCCCATTCAGATATAAAAAAAAATTAAATTTCAATTCCTAGTGACACAAAATGTATCAAAAATATATATGCCCAAATTAAAATTATATTTTTATTTTAGGTAATATTTCTGTTTTAATAAAAAGGAAATGTTATGTTATAAAATATGTATTACATATGTTATATTGTTATGATCCGTTATCATAAACGGCCCAAATAAATGGCCCCTTGAGTCACTGAAAAAAAAGTGGCCCCTCATCATTTCTATTTGAGTACCCCTGTTCTGTAGTACATTAAAAATACTAAATTCTATGTGTTTTATTTATATTTTGTGGTATATCAACACAAAGTGCGGCAAAATGTTGAAGTGGAGGGACAATATTACACGCTTGCTAAACATTTCTTTGTATATGATCCTAATAAAAGCACATTTAAGTTGATTTTAACTTCACCCACCTTCGGATCCTCGCAATTTCCCTCCAAGCTGATGCCACAGCTCCGTATCAGACTCTTGTAGACCTTGATGACGTCGTACACGACAACCACGTGGCCTCTGTTACCGCTCGGCTGTCTGCTCAGGCAGACCTTCACCTCCTCCAGCCTTTCCCTTACAGGCAGAGCATCGTCGAGGGGAGGAGGAGCCAGACTGGAGCTCAGACCTGAAGGTGATCAGACAGGTTGAGCCTTATTTTTTTTTAAAGGGTGGAACTGAAACACATGTTCTTACCAATACCTTTGCTCTGCTCCTCCTGTAGCAAAACGTAGTATGCATCTCTGGCTCCCCAGCAGACAGAAAGTCCAATTAGAGTGAGGCCTTCGTTTTCTCTTATTGGAAAACCATTGTGTTTTAGATGGGCTGCTGAAGCTGCACAGAAAAAAAAGGACATAAACAAAGATTCTGTTCAATAGAATGAGAGAAGCTCCAACATTTTTATTATACTTTTACTTCACCTCTTTTGTGTTTCTTCCATATTTCATCCTCAGCCTGCTGTACTGGCTCTCTCTTCTCGCAGGCCAAGGCAATAGAAAACCTCTCTTTTGTTTTCCATTCTTTAATGAAAGTATCAAAGAGGCGCCGGTCGCTCACCACGTCTATGATGGAGAAGCTGCCGGAGTTGGTGCAGGAGAGCGAGACCTCCTGGGACAGCTGGAGGGAGAAGCCTTCAGGACTCAGGAAGGACTCAGCACCAGATGGAGGCTCATGCTGCAGGGACGGAGGAGAGGAAGCGCTCTCCGGCGGGGGGCAGAGGGTCCGGAGACTTTTCTGTCGTCGGCTATCAAGATATGAGACGGCTGACGTCAGGTTTTTGCTCGCGGTGTGGGATATGGAGCTTGTTTCTTCAAGACGGTTTGAGGGAGTCGACTGTTTCAGAGGCTGTGCGACGACGGAGGAGGTGGTCAGTTTTACTTTTGGTGTGACTGGGGGGATTTCCTGCGTTGGGGGAATGAGGTCACCGGCAGATCCTGGTCTTTCTGGGGGCTTAAGTGTATGAGCCGCATCAGGTTGTTGGGACTTTTTAATCTTTCTGCCTAGTGGTGTCCCCGCATGGGGTAACTCTGTGTCCTCTGCTGTGCTCGCAGCAGCAACGGTAGCAGCAGCTTGTGGCTGGCTGTTTGCAGGGCCCAGCTCGTCAGACATGCTAGGCCAGCGGTCGAACAGTTCCTGCATCCCAGGGCTACAATAAGCACCATTTTCGGCAGAATTTTGAACATTCGGGTGTTTAAAAAACAAATTGTCCTCAAGTTTTTCTTTCTTGTCATCGTTTTTCGTTTCGCCCCGATCTAAATCTTTCTCTGTCACTTGTATGACACTTTGACTACAAGGCGGACTGTTGCCTAGTGTCTCGTCGTCTGACTCGTTCCCCAGACCTCTACTGGGCTGCTGCAGCTCTTGAGTCTCTTCAGCTCTCTCCGTGCGTCTTAACAAACCCTGCCGCTCCAGAAAGTGCTCACCCACCAGAAGCGAGTCTCCCCACTCGGACAGATTAAAGAAGGACTCTCCCCACTGAACCGCCTCCTGCTCCTCTGCCTCCTGGTTGGCGAGAAGCTCACTGCCTCGTCTCTTCTGGGCTGATGGAGCAGGACATTGGCTGCTTGTAGGTTCTCCCTCGTTTTCTGGCTCGGGTAACTGGTTTGGCAGTAATGCCTCCAGCAGAGGACTGTCGTACATGCTGTCGAACAGGAAGCTGCTGCTTCTGTTCGGACTCTCTGTTGCGGCCTCGTTGTTGTTATTGGGGAGTTCATCGTCACATGTAATCTCATCTACGTCTGGGTCTTTCCCTCCTGCGGCTGGACTGGGAGATATCTGGAAGACAGCACCAAAGGGTTATAGGTTCAAAGCTCAAAAAAACTTATAAATAACACACAATCTTGCAAAAGTATTCACACCCCCTTGGCATTTTCTATATTTTGTATCATTACCGCCAGAGTTTCTGATGTATTTTATCAGGATCTTTAATGATAGACCAACACAAAGTAGTGCATATTTGCAAAAACCTAATACATGAAATATTCTCCCATCAAAAAAAAAGTAAAACAGTGATTTCTATTTAGTATTTAAAAGTCAATACATCGAAGCTAAAATGTTTGTTTTAAAGCAACACTAAAGAACTTTCGGTTTTGGTCAATTTTGGTGGCCAGTATGACAAAAGCGGTTGTGTTTTGCCTGTAGAAAGACTGCATTTCCCATGAGGACCAGCGAATTGCATCGTAAAATCCTGATCTCTCAGTCACCTGCAGTTGGATTGAAGTACATTTCTGTTTCTAGTGCCTGTGTGAAGGATGAATAGTGACGTGGTAATGAATCTCATTGTGACGACCCAATGTCATAGGATGATGTTGAAAATAAGAAACCGGGAAGTGACGTATGCCGTACAGCAGTCAGCACATTTGTAGTTGTTTTCTGGGTCAGGTATTCTGCCACCTTCCTCAATGTTGCTGAGTGCCGGTTAAAGCGATACGGACCCCCTCGGGCCATTTATTTTACATGTTCCATGTAAAATTAAATAAAATCTGCTTTATAAGTACTTTGTGTTTATCAATCATCTAAAATCCCAGTAAAGTAGAAAACTAAAACAAAGTAGGTAACAAAAGGTAAACAAAAAGGATATGAATGTTCCTGGAGGTAATTAATGATACCATCACTAACTTTGAGGTTCGTGTTAAGGATGAGCTCCATTTGGCTCTCTGTAACGGAAATATTAAATCTGGGAGAGGTCATCTCTCGGCCGTCAGCTTCATTTCTTCGGTCCGCTTCAGCTCCCTCCATCGATTCCTCCTGTTGTGCCCTCTGCGGTTCAACCATCCGATCTGTTCCTCCGGCTGCAACTGTGCACGTATGTTGAACAATGATTCTCTCCGTCTGCGTGTCCAAATCTAAGCTGACGCTGAAACTTTCTTCGTCCACACCGCCCTGCCCATCTTCATCGGTCCTGACGCCTGCGTACAGCTCAGGAGAGGAAAACGCATCGACCTGTCCGGCTTCGATTCTCCTTCGTTTGGCCTCGGGAGTGACCAGGGCTGCAGGAGAAATAGGAAGTGGGGGCGTGGCTATATCTGGACGTGCAGGTGTGGAAACGTTGTCTGGGTTTTCCTGCACAGTTCTTCTCTCAGCAGGTTGTAACTGATCCTGCAGACCCCGATCAGTTTGTATTGATTGGAGGACTTTGCTTAATGCGACTGAGTGCTTTACTCTAACGGGCTGGAGAGGGGATATAGAGAAGTCTGCGTTTGACTTGCTTGTGGACGCAGTTTGCTTTTGCTCCAAGCGGGAAATCGGAGGTCTGAACCGTAAGATTGTGGTTGTAGAGGGCGGGGGCTGAGGCCGTGGGGGCAGCAGCTGAGGGAGGGGGCTGGATATAAGCTCCGCCAGCTCTTGTGTAAGGCTCCTCTCTGCACCGCGCTGATTTAAACAATGGTTTTCGCCTCCATTTGGTTTGTCTATATTACTCATCTCTTCTTCTTGAGCTTTGAGGTTTTCCAACTTTTCAACATCTTGTACAATCTCTGTGTTCTCTTTCTTTTTCTTTTCATGTTCAGGTTCATCCTGACGTGACGCTCTTGGCTTTGCTGTCATTCTTTCTTCACATCTTTCCACTACAACTTCGCTAAGTTTTGGTGCGTTGACATCTTGCTTTACTGCTTCCTTTTCTAACACGCCTGTCCCATCAACAATCCCTTTCCCTGTTTTTATATCTCTCCTGATCTCCTCTCCATGATGCTCTTCAGCTCTGTTGCCTTGTGATTGGTCCGGGCTGACATGAGAGGCAGATGAAGCATCCGAATCCCCACCGGGGTGATCATCAGTTCTATTTTCAGAGGGAGCCTGTTTAGGAAGCGTTGATGGATCCCAGTGAACTCCAAGCTGAGCCAGGTCCTCCTGAAGGAGCAGCCTCGCCTCAAAGACGATCTCAGAGGCCGCTTCCTGTTCGGTTAGAGCCCGTCCGCCGGCAACCCACACACAGCGCAGGTTTCGCCTCTCTGCCACCTCAGTCTCGCTCTCATCCACGGCTCGCTTTGAACTAAGAAAAAAAAAAATAATAAAAAATAATAATTTTTTATAGTATGTACATTATTACGGTTTGATTTAACATTAATTATTAATAAGAGCAAGAATAAACATCATAAATCAGTAAAAAAAAATTATGGGCCGTAATTTTTCTTCATAGCTGCAAGTTTCCATAATTTAATCCAACATAATTAGGAATATATCTGTTAATCATAGTTATCCTAACATTTATGGTGCCCAACTGTACAGTTTAAGTGAACACACAGTCCTTTGAGAAAAGTCTGACCTAGACTGTCAAAATCAGATTGAAAGAAACTGATTATGAACGTTGAAGACATTTTATTTAATATTAATGTCTTTCGTATTCTGGTGTAGGTATAATTGTGAGTAAGTTTGAATTAGAGAAAGCCCAGAAGTCAAACTTTTACTCCCATTTGAAGTTTAGTAAACAATTCGGCTGTGTGGTGAAATCCAGCTTTTATCATCTGTGTCTGCAGTAAAAAGTTACAACTTTTTAAGTCGCACCGACTTGGAGAAGGCTATTTATGCCTTCATTAGTTCCAGATCTGATATTTTAATGGACTTTATATTGGTGTCCCTCAGTCACTTAAGATAACGTCAACTTATCAAGAACAAGTTATCTTAATTTACACATCTAGAAATCGAACCCCCAGTTTTATCCTTTTCACAGTGGCTTCCTGCACATTTTAGAATTGATTTTATTAAGTTTAATTTCCGTTTTTTAATGCTCTGAAGGTCCTTGCTCGAAAGTATTTATCTGAAGTTTTAAGTCTTTCAGATCTTGGAAGATCACAAAGGTCAACAAATGTCCTAAGGCTAAAGCACTGAGCTTTCTCGACGATGGACAAGCGTTGAAACTTCGCTCCGCCATCGACCTCAGCATCTTTAAATCTAAGCTCAAGACGTATTTTTTCACGCATTTGATACCATGTAGCATATTGGCATTATTCCTAATTTTTGTATTGTTGATTCTATTGTCCTCTTTTATATGAATTGATGTTTTTACCTTTGATGTTTTTAACTTTTTTTCCTTTGGTAACCTTAGTTGGTTGTTGTTTATTGCTATATAAATCAATATTTCCTGTTTTTGAAAAAGTTTTTTCTTCCATAATTAACCTTTAAACAGTTGTTCAACTAAATGCTTAAGAACCCAAATTATTATGGCTAGGCCAAATAAGATAAGAAGCCAAAGTGACAGGCCAATCGTCAGCTCTCATCCTACTGGACCTCTCAGCTGCATTTGATACTTACCATCCTAGCATCCTACTTACCAAGCTGGCAGACATGGGCATTGAGGGCAGTGCACCCTCCTGGTTTGAATCCTACCTCACCGGACGATCCTTCAAGGTGGCATGGCAAGGCCAAACATCAACGCGACAAAACCTTACCACAGGGGTGCCCCAGCTCAGTGTTGGGCCCCCTCCTCTTTGCCATGTACACTACTTCGCTGGGCCCAATCATCCATTCGCATGGGTTCTCCTATCACTGCTATGCAGATCATACCCAGCTCTATCTGTCCTTTTGCTCCAGACGACGTCTTTCTGACATATCTGCATTGATGAAAGATCACCACCTCCATCTGAACCTCTCCAAAACTGAACTGCTTGTCATCCCAGCCAAGGAAAGTATTCACCACAACATCAGCATCAGGTTAGACTCCGTATCTGTGAAACCCACTAAGGTTGTAAGAAACATGAGCGTCATGATCGATGATCAGCTGACCTTTGCGGATCAGGTTGCCTCTGTCGCTCAATTGTGTCGCTTCTCTCTATTCAACATCAGGAAGATTAGGCCATGTCTAACTCAACATGCGACACAGCTCCCAGTTCAGACCTTGGTCATTTCCCGCCTTGACTACTGCAACCCCGTCCTAACAGGTCTTCCAGCCTGTGCTGTTGGACCGCTACAGATGATCCAGAATGCTGCAAGTCGCTTGGTTTTCAACCAGCCAAAGCGATCGTATGTCACACCGCTTTTCACTGAACTCCATTGGCTTCCCTTGGCTGCACGCATCAAATTCAAATCTCTAATGCTGGCATACAGTGTTTGATGGATCAGCGCCCATCTACCTCAACACCCTCTTAAAGCCTTATGTCACTGCCCGCCCGCACCGTTCCTCCAAGGAGCGGCAACTAATGCGACCGAAACCCCGCGCAGGTCAATCTAAACTCTTCTCATTCCTCGCTGGTGGAACAGCCTTAGGTGCACTATCAGAGGATCAGATTCTCTTTCCACCTTCAAGAAATCCTTGAAGACCCAGCTCTTACGAGAGTGTATAATGCCCTGAAAGATCTAAAAGCACTTATTACCCCCCCTGATATTAGTCAGCACTCAGTGTATGGTACTTGGGCCTTCTGTGTTACCTAAATGCTGTAAATGAGTGTCATTATTAATGTTAAATCCTCTCCTAGCATATTGGAGGTAAATTTCGTCGTAGTTCAATGCTAAACCCTCTTTTTGTAAGTCGCTTTGGATAAAGGCGTTGTTGCCACTACTTTCCATACCTGTGTTCATTAAAAGCTTGCTTTAAACATGTTCATGCTTTAACATTTCAATAACTAACATGTAGTAACTTGTTTATGTAATTCTTACAGTATTTTTAACAGGATTGAAATAAAAAGGTTGAAAAAGGAGTCTAAAATCAGTTAAAGCAAAATCTGGGATAAATAACATTTTCTGAATCTCTAATCGCGTTTGTTAATGGAGCCCTAACGCATTTCAAGTTTTGAGATTAATCAAATAAAACCAATCTGTTCTCAGATTTATAGACTGTGCTTCAAATTCGCCAGTAGAAAATAAATCATAGTTCAGAGTTTCACATGGTGAACTTTGTGCATAAAGTGTAAGGCTCACATAGTGTTGACATTTATTTGGTTTCTTAATAGTTTGTTGCACCCCAATATGTTCGTTTTGAAGAAAACAAACACCATGGATGTGAGCTAAAGTTTCATAGAAAAACAATTCATCCAGTCAACACCCACCTCTTGAATGGGACCGCATTCCGCAGCGCTTTCTCCACTTCAGCGACATCGGCCCGGGCGACTTCAGCCACAGTGCAGAGACCCTGGGCGTAGAGTGCTCTTGCTCGCATTGCGTTAAGAAAGGAAATGCGGACGAGATCGATCAGCTCCCGCTGGACTCCAAAGCTTAGCCTGGTCTGGTACTGAGACAACAGCAGCTCCATGTTGTTCCAGCCCAGACGCCTGCAGAATACGGTCACCATGCCTGAAAGATAGCGGGGGGTTCAACTGAAAACAACAACAAACTGAAGTAGATGTTTATATCTTAAGGATAACAACAAGACCTCAAACATACTCAAACATGCTGTCTCACATAAACTCACAAACATCTAAAGTATTTTTTAAATGAAGCCTTAAATGTATAGTAAATACTTTTATATTTCAAAAAACAATAGACTTGTAAAAAATAAATTAAAAAAAAAGAACAAAATCCTTTCCCATACAAACCACAGAATAACATTTATGAGACGCACCTGCATATGTGGAAGCAGATTGTTGGAGTGACTGAAGCTGTCCTCGATTGCAGTTGTACTTAGAAGTGACGGCTCCCAGAGGCACCTCGCTGACCAGATCCTGGAGAACAAGAGTTGTGAAAAACCTGAGAAAACAGGCATTTCTGCAAGTTAGCTCATTAATTGGTTTTAAAATGTAGAAACATAGAAGTACAGAACAGTTAAGTATTAAAGTTACTCCAGCTAAACAGCGTGTCTGAGATTGCTGTCATTGTTTTAGAAACAATGTCCTGTTTCCCCATTAGGAACATTGCTTTTTGTTTGTAGGTCAACAAGTTCAATTTTGTTCTTCTGGGATCAGCTTTGTTGGGGCCAATCCTCAGAAAAAGGCCAAAGTACCAATTTCACATCCAATAGTTGACCTGTCAACAGTCTTCCACCTCAGTATATTTTGCATCTTTTCCGGAGATACTGCTTCACTGATTAAGTTCATTCCTCACCTGTCATCGAAGGTGTCAGTAGGTTAGCAGCTTCCGTAATTGGTTGATCCTACTGAGACATTTGAAGCTTGCAGTGACATTTTATAGCCTAACCCTGCTCTGCACTTCCTCAAAACAGCTGGATCTGAATTAGGACTTTAAGGTAGTTGTTTCAGAAAATAAGCTCTGTTTTTAGATTTTATTTGTAAAAGAGGTTGAAACCACATTTAAACGCCGCCTAATACCATCTCAATCAGATTCACTGATATCTGATGTGATGTGAAAGATGTATGTATAACGAACACCTTTTGGTTTTCTAAATAGTGGTAGGGACTTTATATAGGAGATAAACGCATGTAAGATTCTTTTCAATATCAAATAGGTGCTTTACCGTTTATGAATGGCCATCTGCCTGAGCTGCTTTTCGGTCTTGGCAACAAGTTTGCAACTGACAGATCGAGCGAGAAAGCCTTCCTGAACCCCAACCAGCTCCGCCACTCTCTTCATAGATGATGGCAGCTGCTCCCACAGGCAGAAAAACTGATACCAATCTATTGTAGTCCATTCTGCATACAGCGGAGTAATCTGGAGATAATAAAAAAATTAAAAAAACTGGATTTTTATGAATTTACAAAACATACATGTTGTAGCAGTTAGCGGAATTAGATATATTCCCGGATGGGTTATCTTTATGTATTTATTCCATGCATACCAGATACAAAATGTGCAAATTATTTTCGAGTACAAATCCTTTCATGGCCCGCTGGAGATCTGCGAATATTCCCAGAGCCTCTGGAGGAGAGAGGGATGAAGAAAGAGTGGCAGCACCGAGCTGGGTGGGACAGTACTGCTCATCTGGAAATGAAGAAGCATAACCATGAAGAGAATTACAACGAGGAAAGAAAAGGTCAGCAAAAATCAAAACAAGATGGTTTCTTTGTGTGTTAAAACAGAAAAAAACCTTTTGGTTTTCATCCTTGCATCTCAATTTTGACATTTTTAAGGAGTTACAGAATTATTCAAAGTCTTCTAAAGATGTAGGGATGTAATGGGTAAATGTGACGGTTATAACGATAATAAGCCTTTAGTACCTTGCCCATCCTTTTGAATACTAATAAACTCATTTTCCATCAGCCATTCAACACAAGCCTCAATAGCTCCACTGCCTGCCTGTTCATTAGGCCCCGTCTTGTTGTCAGTTTGCATGCTGGCAGCTAAAAGGGAGCACGACGTGTACAGCCTCACGTCTTGTGGGGTGCTGGCGACTCCTCCAACTATAATCTGCGTGAAGGTTTTATAAAATAGAAATAAATAAACAAAAAGAGATACATTTTTTACATTTCTTCACAATAAAAACACAAACTAAATACAGTTTTTTAAATGATGTAAATAGGAATTTTTCTCATACACCATCACGGAGCATATTATAGTGAAGTGAAAGGAAATTTTTTAATGACGTCTATCAAACCATTGTGGCACACTTGGAATCAACCATTTTCCTCTGATGATCCTAATTAAAGCTTTGATCAATCCATCAGCAGCAAAACAATTATCGGGCAGGGTGAAAAGGTAGACACTAAGTACGGAGGAAGTGGAAAGATTCACAGCTCAGGAGGGAGAATCTGGTGACTAGACAAATCTCGCCTGTACTGAACACTGAGGGTTACCATTATCGTATCATTTATCGCTAGCGTGAAACTTTGAAAGAAGGTGCTTTGATCGGATTAGACCAAAGGGGATGAAAACTAACTTCACAGCATCTTGAACAGGGTTTTGTGTGGGGACACTTTTCTTCCAAAGAGGCACAGGGGTAGCTGGTCAGAGTTGGTGGGAAGATAGATGGAGCAAGATCATGTGCCAGTTAGGGAAGAAATCCTGTTTGAGGCTTCAAAAGAACCGAGACAACGCTAGATAAGCCAGAACTACAAAGGAACGGTTTAGATCAAGCCAAGTTGATTAGTGAGAATGGCCTCGTCAAAGCCTAAATCTAATTTTGCATCTATAGGAAGATCAAAACAATCTTAATTCAATTTGGCTCAGTTTGAGAAGTTTTTTAAAAGATAAATGGGCAAAATTATCCCCTTTTAGGTAGAATCAGACCGTTTTGGACTTTTAGTTGCTAATGAAATATTCTTCACAATATACTCAAATTTGTCTTGATATGCTATTTATAAATACAACTAGAACTCCTCGAAAAAAATTGTAATCTGAAAAAAATTAGAACAAATTGAATTTGAAAAGACAAATAATTTCAAAAGGTTCTCACAGAAGCTACAATAATAATCATATAAGTAGAAAATATTGAAGCCATCCACCGTTTTTAAGTTAAGTTTGAAAATAAAAGTACCTCCAGGATGGCTCGGAGCATGCTGGTGGTTACACCATCGCCTTCCCTCTTTACTAGGCAGCTGCTGATTGGCTGAAGATCCCCCTTAAGGAGACCAATACCTTTCTGACGCTCGTTATGCTTACACACAAGCACACTTTCACCTGGAGGGCAATAAAAAAAAACAACTTATTGCTAAAATAAAAGATGATTAACATACCAACAATATCAAACTGTCCATATCTGCCCACTACCTGTCGTGTCCACTCCTTTTCTCCCTGCTCGTCCTGCCATCTGTTTGTATGTAAGCGGGTCCAGCAGGCGGCCGTTGAAAGTTGGAGTTCTAATGATGACCCGGCGAGCCGGAAGGTTCACTCCCGACGAAAGCGTCGAGGTGGCGGCCAGCACTCGGATCAAGCCCTGACGGAAAGCCCCTTCCAGCACATCCCTCTCGTCGAACGTCAGTCCTGCAGAGCAGAACCGTTCTCATTCACGCACTATAGGTTACACTTCAGCGTTGGCAAAGCTCCGAGTATTCACCGGCGTGGTGGAAGCCCACCCCCCACGGGACGGTGCGCTGCAGGATGGGATCGAGACCAGCTGGAGTTCGCCTTAGCTGAGCTATTACATCAACCAAGCCCTCAGCATCTAGACACACAGGTGGAGGGGCGTCTTGTCCTGAAAGATCTGGAACGGAGAAAAGCCAAGAGACGGACAACAAATCCAATATTAAGATGTGACAAACATCCACACTGAAATAAAAACAATCCTTTGGGATCTAATCTCATTTTTTTCAGAGACAAAGATTCATTTGCAACGTAGCCTAATAGTCATTTCTTTTTGAATCGTACCTTGATGTCCGAGGTTAAAGAATGCTCTGGCAATGGTGTCGACCAGCTTCTCACACCAGTTCTTGGAAGGACAGAACAGCAGCACTGAGTGGCCTTCTCTCACGGTCTCATAACACAAGCTCACGATATGATCGTCATCTCCCTTTAAGAAAGCCAAAAGGTGTAACGACATCCAATGATTAATAGTTAAGAACAAACAAATACTGCCCCCATTACTAAAACAGCTGATTTTGTTAATTTAGATTTACTGGCAGGGAGGAATTTCCCTCTAGAAGGCTCAAACACATTCAAACTATTTAGTGTACACTTTGTTTAAACAATTAAGATCCATAAATTAAAAACAAGATGTGTTGCTCTTTCATTACCACAGCACAAAGTCCTAACGTCCTTCTATTGTCTTTTTGTTGTGTTTTTTGTTATTTTGTTTACTGATGCCGATTTGTCTATTTTTGATTTGATTGTGAATTAAAATATCAGATCGGAGAAAATATGTCAGCTAACTATCAGCTGATCCACATCTGCATCCTTTAAAAAAAAAAACATACCAGCCATATATGATTTCTCTTATGCTATTTTAATAAAATGTGAAACATTTACAAAACGCAGTGCACAGTCCTCAACTTCATTTGATTTTTGTACTGACTTTTACAAGCAAAGTGCTAAATTCTGTAATTTCTATTATTATTATTTCATTCAGCTGAATTTTGAAACAAATTTGTTCGTATTTATTTTATCGTCCAAGCCAGTCAGGTTACCTTAACACTGAGAGCCGGCACAAACTGTCGAACCACGGAAAGGCTTTTGTCATAAATGTCGCATCCCACTTTGAGATGCTCCTGCAGGGGAACGGGCCTGTAATCCGTCTGGTACAGATCTGCACCCAACCAGCTCGCCAGCAGAGAGAGATTTGGCAGAGTGGCGCTCATGCCGACAATCTGAACTCCCTCTGAAAGAGACCTGTATACAAACTGGTTAGCTTAGAGGTTTAAAAAGAATAACAAAATCAAAGTAATAGAGGGAGACCCTCACCCTGATGTGTTCTGCTTCTGTGCAATGTAGCGGATTTTGGTTAAGAGCAGTTCCAGCAGGTATCCTCTTCCAGAATCTCCGACCATATGTAACTCATCAACAACCACCATTCCTTTCAAATATAATGCCAGAAGATGCAATAATAGTGAAAACAAAGAATTAGCCCTGAAAAAGGTGGACTTTGTGAATATTAGTCTATAGGTTTTCTGTTGATGATGGTGCAGAATTCAACATTTAAAAGTAAATTATATTATGAGGGCTGCACAGTGTGTAGCACTGTTGCCATGCAGCAAGAAGGCTCTGGGTTCAATTCCACCTTGGGTCTTGGGTCTCTCTAGCAGGAGTTTTGCATGTTCCCCCTGTGCATGTGTGGGTTCTCTCCGGGTACTCCGGCTTCCCCCCACAGTCCAAAAACATGACTGTTAGGCTGATTGGCCGCTCTAAATTGTCCTTAGGTGTGAGTGCGTGTATGAGTGGTTGTTTGTCCTGTATGTCACTGTGATAACCTGCGACAGACCGGCGACCTGTCCAGGGTGTACCCCTGCCTGTCACCCTTTGTAAGCTGGAGTTGGGCACCAGCAGACCCCCGCGATCCCAAAAGGATAAGCGGGTTAGATAATGTATGGGTGGATGATGTTATGAGGACTAGATCTCTTTGGTCATAATTTTCAGCTCGAGTGATTTCATTATATATATTTTTTTTTATAAAAGTTATATTACCAAGGAGGCTGATGTCATTTTCTTCTATCAGTCTGTTGATTAAAGAATTTGCTTTTTCTATGGTGCAAACAGCCACGTCCAGCATGGCGAACCCTCCCGCGGCTGAAGTGCTCCCCATGTAGCCTTCCACACGAACCCCAGCCTCTTCAAACACACTCTTCACAGAAACACAAACAAACAAAGTCAGATCTGAACACAAAAAAACTTTTTTGTCTATAAAAATAACATGTATGCATTTAATTTCTCTCACCTGAAGATAGTGCATCTTCTCTTTGGCCACGGACACAAATGGCAAAATGAAAAGAGCTTTTCTTTTGGTCTCCAGCACGCGCTTCAGAATCAGGAGCTCCGAAACCAGAGTTTTGCCAGCACTGGTAGGTGCTAAAAAACAAAAAACAAAAAAAAAAACCATTGTGAAATAAAATGAGAAAAAGTATCCAGGGAGGTACACTGTAGAGGAGCATTGCCGCCCTCACCAGAGTACACGAGGTTTCCCCCGTGTAGCACCCGCCCAACACTGAGGCACTGAGCCTGCCAGTCAAACATCTGCGTGACTCCGTGCTTCTGGTAGCGCTCCAGAACGGGCTTCGGTAATCCCCAGCTGGACAGCAGCAGCTTTTCAGCCTGCTGCTCAGGAGCACACAAGGCAACACCTGTGGTAGAGTTCAAAACTGTGACTGCATGATATTCAGCTATACTTTTTAAAGAGGACTTAATGACCGTTTGGTCTTAAATCTCCAGATTCATCACATTTTTTTGTTACTTCATTTAGATAACCCTTAGATAGATGTAATCTGTGTTTCAAGACTGTCTTAAAGCAACACTAATGAATTTTCAGTTTTGGTTCACTTAGGGGGTCAGTGTAGAAAAACGCAGTAGTGTTTTGCCTGAAAGAAGACTGCATTACCCATAAGGACCAGCGCTTAGTGTAGTAAAGTCCTGATCTCCCGGTTGCCTGCAGTTGGATTGAAGTACATTTCTGTTTCCAGTGGCGGTGAGAAGGATGAATAGCGATGAGGTGATAAATCTAATTGTAGCAAAAACAACGTCATAAGATGATGCTGAAAATAAGATATGTGGGAAGTGACGTATGCCGTAAAGCAGTCAGCACATTTGCAGTTGTTTTGTGTGGCAGGGTTCCGGCCACCCTCCTCAGATTTGCTTAGTGCCAGTTAAAGCGATACGGATCCCCTTGGGCCATGACAGAGGCGTCATTCAACGAGCTGTAAGTCGACGTATAATCACAAAAGTTATGAAAATATTTTATGAAGGTTGAAAAGTTACTTAGTGTTGCTTTAATTTGTCTTTTTCAGAAATCATAAAGTGTCTTCAATATTTATTCATACCCCCTTAATTCCAAAACACATATTTTCATGTTGTAGCCAATATCTTTGAGAAATTTGATCGTGATTTTACTTGATAGTCCAACATTAAGTTTTAAAGTGGAAGGAAATTAGACAATGTTTTTTTTTTCTGAAAGTAAACAGTGCCATTGTGAAGCATAGCGTGTCTTTGTATTTAGTCCAAGGAGGATAAAATAATAAATACTGCAATAGATAGTCTTAAGTTTAGCAAACTTAGATTCTGTGAGGAATTAAGTCTGGGCTTTGACTGGCCAATCTGATTAAGGTGTAGAATTTGACCAAGATCACTGACAGAGATTGAAACTCACAGAGTTTTTGTGGTAGAATTGCCAGCTCTTCATTCTCTGCTGATAAATGTATGTGAATTGGACGAGTTTGAATACTTTGTAGGTAATTTGTTACAGCACACTGTCTCCCATTCATTCTTCTGTGCGTTAGTGATTAATATAGCCTGGTTGAATGTAAAGAAAAAGTAAAACATAAAGTCCTACATGGCGGAGGAAGTGAGTCGTTGAGCGCGCTGAGCTCCAGGCCACTGGGCACCTTGAGCACCGAAGCAGACTGATTCTGCGATGCCCACTGAAGTTTGGCGCGCAGCCTAGCTGCTGCGAGTCGGGTGGGGCTGAATAAAACGTAGTCCGTAGACACATCCGCAGGCGGAACTGCGTTCTTATTAAAGTCCTCTTCAATATCAATTTGAGGAGAGCGACATCCTCCGAGATTCTGCCTGTATTTAGACAAACGGAGCAGGTGATGTCAGGGAGATTGCTAAAATAAATAAAGGAGAAACGATATACCAACCAAGACATACCTGCTGGAGGTGATGGCTTTTTGACTGCCGTGTGTTACTTTCGTTGGTGGGACACTGACAGAGGCAGTAATATCATCCTGTCTGTCTCTCTGTGCGAGATCCATTTTACCAGAGTCATCCCCGAACAGAAGCTGCTGGGCCAGCTCTTTACAGTCGGCTCTCCATCCCGGTCTGTCTGAGCCTCCTCTAGATTTACAGCCTCTCTGCTGGTAATCTTCACCCTCGTTCGTGTAAGGCTGAGATTTCCCTGCATCCACCTCGGCTTTCTGCCAAACGGGTCCTTGAGTAAGAAGTGCACCTGAATTCTGTTTGTCCTTGACCTTCCTCTTATCGGCAGCCATTGAAATATCAACGGCATCTGGAACCTGCAGCATCTCTCCATCAAACGCTAAGGCGGATTCGCCCAATAGAGGTGGAGCTCTTCCAGCCTGTTAAAAAATAGGAGATGACATGTCTTCCCAGTCTGGCTGCACCAAAAACACTTGGAAAGATGCATTAGAAGGTGATTAGAAGATGATTTTCTCTCACCACATCTTTATATTTGGCCACGCTTTGTGGTCTTGTTGTTGTCTGCAGCAGCATTTCTCCATCCGGAGGCTGATTGTTGCATTTAAAGCTGCGTTCATAACAAAAGTCACCTTAACAAACACGATCAGACATCAAACTACCGGCTGTTTGCAGGTAAAAAATTGACCTCATCGATCTGAACCCACCTCGTGTTCTTCTTTATCTGGTGCTGCCCCAGGTAACTCTTCTTTCTCAGAGGACCTGAGGTCATTTTGGCGTTTTTAAAACATGACACGAAGCTGTTTTTATAAAGCTTTAACTCAGGATGTTGGGTGGAACAACAGCGATTGTTCTTATTTGGTTGTTTGCTTTGGGTTTGCTAAGCATAAATGCTCAGTTGTTTAGAGCAAAACAAACGGGGTTAAATCAAAAACACCGCCACGGTTTGCTTCCCGTGCATCATTAAAGTAGTCCGACTGGATATTGGTTGCTTGTTCGCAATGGTTCCGCATGTAGCTTTTTTTTAATGGATGTTGACAAAAACGTGCATGTGTGGTGATAATAAATACGGATTAAATGTTTCAACCCTGATAGCGGAAATAAAATAAAACAAACTAAGTCAATTCTCTAAAATTGTGGGACCAAGTATTTGCACAATAAAAGGCTCAGTATTCCTATTTGCTTTATTTTTGCCTATAGAATCAGAATCAGGCTTTATTGGCCAAGTATTACTGTATTCTTTGTTTTAATGTTTTATTGTTATATTTCTTAAATTTGCCTGTGATTGATATTATGACAGAATAATTTCTCCACCGTGGGATAATAAGCCATATTTCTATTACATTCATTTCTATTACATTAGATTATACTATAATCCAATCTAACATATTATATTATATTATATTATATTATATTATATTATATTATATTATATTAATTAGCAATTTTTGGTTGTCACCCAGGAGAGGTGTTTGTGTTACATTTTCTCCGGATTTTAAACTGTTATCATGTCATGTCCTCTTCAGGATTTTTTAAAGACTGACTTGTACCGGATTTTCTTCATATCGACATAATCACGATCAACGACTTTAATTTTTCTTTGGGATAAATATCTAAATAGCTTGTTTATTATAACAAATTGTTTTAGTATATGATATCGTTTATGGTGGCAACTGTTAAAATAAAGAGCAACGTTGGAAAACTACATTTAGAAATAATATTAATAAACTATCTGTGTAAGACTTCTTAAAATATTTATATATCTAATTAAAGGATCCACAGTATGTTAAATAAAGATCTCCATTACTTGTACTATGTAGCATAGAAGTGAATGGGATCCATTTCTAATACAATTTAACAAGCTGTTTTTGCATAATTTGTAATTATCTCAATGAAGCTGTTTTAAAAATGTTCACAAGGCAGGGGTCCATTATATTCCGATTGTCCCTAAACGCTCCACCACTGCCTGTCTGTCTGATACTGGGCGTGAACGCGCGGTCCGGTGGCCGCGCCCGCTGCGACGTTGCGGAGGCTTCAAGATGGCGGAAGCCTTGACAACTCAGGAGCAGCTGGTGAGGGTTTCTTCGCTAGTCTTTTTTTAATTTTTTTTCCTCCTTCGCTCTCTTTTAATTTTTCATGTAATTATACACGTCATCACCAGTTTCCACTAAACCCTGCTTCGTTTCAGAACACATCTCGTGAATTAATTTGTCCTGGTGATTTTAGCGAGCTAAACAGTCGCGGGCCGTTGGTGCTACTGACTCCCGTGTGACTGACAGGAGTTAGCATGGACGTTAGCCCGATGGCGTTTGGTCGTAGTGAAAGCGAATAAATTAGCCGGCACCGTGTCGGTACGCCCGGAAAAAAAACCTAACTTACTGTTTCCCACACAAACCTTTCGAAAATATAAATTAACTAATATGGCGGATTGACTTTTGCGCTTATCGCTAAGCGTATTCTAGTGTTGCTTTGTGTTGGTTAACGTTCAGAGATCCATCTACCACATGTAACCTAGCCTTTAGCTAATGCTAACCGCTATTGTTGACTGGCTTGGAAATCAACTTTGGTCGGGTTTAAACATTTCAAAGGGGCTTAAACTATTCATTTAGAGGTTATAAATAAGTGTTTGTCTTGATTTAAATGCACACAAGGCAAGCAGAAGGGAGTCGGACCGCGAACATCCTCAGCTAGCGGCGGTCTGTCTGTCGGATGTTCCGCCGTCAGTTCGCCGAAACGATTCTCGGGTTCCAGGAGTTGTTGTCGTCGCTTTCTATTAAAGTTCTTGGTTTTGACATTGACGCAACGTGTTCGTCTTAGGCTAAAGTGTTTTTGTTCTTATTTCCTTTTTTAATGATTGCTCGCTTCGCTCGTGATCTTTATGATTAAATACAGATTTGAAGCTAAGTCTTCAGAAGCTTTTCAGATTTGCAGATAACGTTTTTTTATGACCGACATCATCTCTGATTACCTTTTGGGATTAGTTTTACTTCATGATAGCTGATCTAATTCTTGGGCTACGTGGGATTTGTTGCCACCTTTAATCGTCTGGTGGATGATGGAAAGCATCCGGTTACTGATGCTCACAGTAGGAACATAAACTATCCCCTTTATAGCCCTGATTTTGGCTGCTTTAATAAGCGGTTGTATCCCAGACTTGGCTCATAATTCATAGTACATCAGGGTTGAGGATTATAATTTAATATACTGGAATCTGGAGTTTCTCTTCAACATTGTAAAAACCGGTCTTTACAATCTCTGTTGATCTTTCCTTAATGTTGATGTCTTCTGTGTGTAATTTTTTCCTTATGTTCAAACGATTTTTCCAAAATCCACCTAAGATCAACAAGAAAAGGCCCCTTAAAAAGTTTAACATGCAAAACTAAACATGACACCTTACTACCTGGCAACATTAAGAGAACAGGTGTCTCCTTCACTCCTGGATGTGGTTTATTAAACGTCACAGTCTGTGTTTTATACTGTATGTATACTGTTCAATTAGATTGGCAAATGCACATGGTTTCATATTAAATGTTTATAGTCATGTGTAATGTATACATTGGCTATTCTTGTAAAGTCATTGCTGGTGTCTATCTCTGGTGGTCATTGAGCAAGAGGCGGATACGCCGCGTTCAATACAGAAGATGTTTCCTGTATTGAAAGACGCCTTCCATCACATTTTTTATCTTTTTTTTTTTTTTTTGTGGTTGTTTGCCATGTTTGTTAGGCTGTGGAGAAGTTCCTGAGAGAAGTGAGGAGCCGGGAGCTCCCCCACAGCGCTGGGCTCGTCTCCCAGCCTACAGCTGTCAAGTTTCTTATGGCCCGCAAGTTTGATGTCTCCAGAGCCATCGATCTGTTCCAAGCCTACAAGGTTTCGTATTGTTTGGATTCATTGTCGT
This sequence comes from Orestias chungarensis, assembly GCA_032876305.1. Taxonomy (NCBI): domain Eukaryota; kingdom Metazoa; phylum Chordata; class Actinopteri; order Cyprinodontiformes; family Cyprinodontidae; genus Orestias; species Orestias chungarensis. The sequence goes on from JAVLVB010001120.1 coordinate 641,323, forward strand.
GTTTGGCCTCGTTACTTTGCTATACGTGATTATTTAATGAAACCCTAAAGGACTTGAAATATAATGGAAACAAGTTTTAGGAAAACCTAGTTGCCTTATATGAAATTGTGGAACTTTTTCTCTAAAAAGCTGCATAGATGCAAGACTTTATGCAGAGAACTACTCAAAATCAATTGTTCTTCCCCAAATCTGTCCCTTAACTATTTTGTTACTGTATTTAGTCCTTTAAAACATTCCCTGTGGGAATTTAGCTATTCAATATTTTCTGTCTAACCCCTAAATGTGGCGTTGAAGTACCAAGACGGTTGGTAATTTAGTTCAAACAGGTCCAGTCTGAGCTAATTTCTAGCCGTCTGATGTGTTTAAGGCTTTTCACACAACAAATTTAGGTCCTTTTTTAAAAGGCAGCAATCAAAAAGTTTGCAACCAAAAGACAGATCCTTTCTTCCTGTGGAAAAGAAAGTTATTATTTGTCTGCCGCACTGCTAGTTTGAGTCTAATATGTGGTAGCAGACCTATTAATAGCATTTTACTGTTAGTGCTGCGAATAGAGTTTGCTGTCCTTAAAATATTTACTAGGTCCCCCTTTGAATCCTTGATTTCAGCTTCTTGAATCTCAAGCATTACATCTTTGCTTAGTAGTATGTTACGTTTTACCGTTGTTCAACACAATTTTACTTGTGTTCTCTATAAATGAATGCTGTTAAAAAAAAAAAAAAATTACATAAATTTAAAATTTTTCTCTTCTGTCCATCCCGTTTGAATTAGAACACCCGGATCAAAGAGGGGATCATCAATATAAACCCAGACGAGGAGCCCCTGCGCTCTGAGCTGCTGAGTGGCAAATTCACCGTCCTGGTTAGTAATAATGCAGTCGCAACAGTTTGCCTTCATACAGTTACATTTAAGTATTAAACAAAAGAACAAGCTCTTAAAGGACTTTCATTAGAATGTTTTGTGCAGATCTGACTGTTTCAAATATGGAGGGCGTTTATTTAGCTAATCATGATTGTTTTTGCATCGATTCTGCTTTTTCGGTTCCTACTAGCCTGGCCGAGATGCTAATGGCGCTGCTCTGGCTCTCTTCACTGCTCGTCTTCATCGGCCAGACGTCACCACCCACAAAGCTGTTCTGCAGGCCATCATCTATCAGCTGGATAAAGCCATAGAGAGGTGAAGCCTCGCAAAGTTGTTTTTTCTCTTTATCGATTGACTCATTCATATTTCAGTTGTGACGCATTTTAAAATTCATCTCATGATGCTGCTAAATGTTGATTTCCAGGAGAGGGTCTAAAAATAGAAAAGAAGTGAACGCACACATTCTAATCTTTCACATTTATTTGTTTAAAGTAAAGTCATAAGCCATAATGAAATATAGTGTCTTAGTATTTACAACACTTGAACTTTTAAACTAATTTGTAACTTTAGAACCACAAATCTCTGTGTACTTTCTGTTTAAAAAAAATTCAATGTAGTGCAAAGTAATACACGTTATACTCAAAAGAAAGTCTTGTTTAGACCTCGTGTAAACATGTCTCTTCGCTGATATAATTTTTACTTAGAAACCCTTAATAGTAATTTTTGCAACATCTGTCCTAAACAATCAGAACCTGGCTACCTGCTTTGCTTGCAAAAAAACAAGTAAAAATCGATTTGGTCAATCGATGAGCCAACCTGTTCGTCAAACACAGCAAGCCTAACGGCTTATTTGTACAACTGTTGTGAATTCCTTCGGATAGTGGATGAGATGGAAGATCCAGGATACGGTGGACTGGGTACGTTTCTCTGCCGTTCCGGGAGCACCTTGTGATTCCCTCTGAAAAGCTGGTCCATTTTACCTGGAATAAGGAACTCTGCTTAGGCTGCTGCCTTTGTGATCCAACCCCAGATAAACAGAAGATAATGGATAGCTGGATGAATTAAAATGTGCTCGATAATTTCCATTATCGAGCACAATAATTTCCATTTCCATTAGTGGCTCCTTCTCTCTTTCTACCATGGAGACTGGATAAGAAAACGCTAAACTCTGGCTCTCGACTGCCCCCCCAATTGAGATTTGTGAAAAGAGCTGGATTTGGTTTCAGAGCCGCATGTGACAGCTTCAGTCTGGGAACACTTTAGGTGAATCCCCATACAACCAAAGGGACCCTGCACCTAAAACCTAATTATCCAATCCAGTTTTTCCTGGTGTGGAAAAAATATATCTCTCTACCATCTTCCTAAGAGTGCCTAAAAATAAAAAAGGCGAACGCAAAATGCTTTGCACTCGCATACAGTGTATTTTTCTTAAGACTGACATGCTGCCAGTCTATAATGTTGAAAATTCGACATGTCTAAATATGACATTTGACACCCAGTACAAAGTAATTAGCGATAATTTTTTTTCTTAAAACCCCGCTAACTGGCAGTTTTGCATGTCTGAGCCTAATTTTAATTTTTTCTGATTGTATGTGATTTAATGTATTTGTGATGTTTAAAACGTCATTTTGTTCCAGAAGAATTAGAATAAATTTAACAGAAATCTTTCTCTTACTGATCTTACCCGCTATTATGGATAGCCGCTATAATCATCTTAAATAAGTGCTAAAAGGCCAAAACCCTAACAGTGAAGTTAAAGAAGTTGATTTTATTTTAACAGAAGTCAGTCGGTGTTCCTCCCAATTTGTCCAGACATATAAACAAAAAAAGCGTCTCTTGAAATGCGATCTTAAGAAAAACATTTTTGATGCCTCTTTACTTTTATTTATGGCAGATGGGACATGATTGGCCGGTATGCTAGTGTGAGGAGTGCATGGGTTCAAAGGGAAACCATGGTCTAAAAATAAACCTGAAAATTCTCTTTTGTTTTCAGCGCTTTTGAGTTTGACTGAAATATCAGACTTTCATCCTAAGTAAAAAGCTCCCGGTCAGTTTTACTGAAGGAAGAGTGTTTGTAAATGAAAAATTTCTAAGTAACAAATCCTCGGTTGGTTTTGCAACACATTTATAACACATAGAGACGCTTTGATGCGAGCCGTGTTTAGGGTCGTTGTCCTGTTGGAAGATGAACCTTGGCCCATCGAGTCTTTTTTGGCCTCGAACAAGCTTACTGTGTCTGCCTCTTTGTGGAGAGATCATTTCACCCTTGTCCCATTTCATACCAGTTTTGCTAAACTGTGCTGTTGACCATAGGATACTTTGCACTGATCATGACTCGATTCATAAACAGTAGAAGAAAGCTGCTATCCTCTACTCTTTCTGCCATCTGTACTGGTACTGACTTTTCCAGTAATAAGGAAGTCAGCATAGATCATTAAGATGCAACAGAATAAAAACACATTTGAGAAAGAACGTATATCATAACGATGATGTGAGAAGTCTCAAACATAGTCTTAAAATGGACAACAATAGTTCACAACAATGGTAAACTAGCAAATACTTTTGTAGATATCACTGGACTCTTTACGCTGGATTCAAGCTGCTGGAACAGACAGGGTGAAAAATAAATAAAGGCTTTGGAGTACTTTTGTGACGCACTATATCAACATACAATAAACCTAATGAGCATATTAATGTCCAGTTAGTTTGTTTTTATCTTGAATTTGTTTTCATGTGAATATCCTGCTTGTGTATTTGCAGTTTGCAAACTCAAAGAGATGGACTCATATTTATTTATGACATGACGAATTCAAGCTATGGAAATTTTGACTACGAACTCTGTGTCAAGATTCTGAATTTGCTTAAGGTAAATATATACGTCTCCGTATTTGCACGTTTGTGTGTTTTCTGTAATCAGGCGCCCGTTTTTTTCCGTCTCCTTGCCTTCCCCAGGGGGCGTTTCCCGCTCGATTAAAATGCGTCTTCATCGTGTCCTCCCCGCTTTGGTTTCGAGCGCCGTTTGCGGTCCTTCGACTTTTCGTCAGAGAGAAGCTGAGGGAGCGGGTAAGGGCTTACATTTCCCCGGCTTTCCATTTTAGTTGTCCGTGTGATCGTTGTTTATGTTGGACTTCTCTCCCTAGGTTTCTACAGTGAGAGCTCACGAGTTGGTCAGTCATATTCCAGTCTCCTCCCTCCCTGAACACCTCGGTGGGACGTCCCAGTACAGTCACGTGGCTTGGATCCAGTCCTGTGTTAACATGCAAACAAACACTGTCCAGGGCGACACACGGGAACACGACCCACACGACTGCGTGGGAAGCTTGTTGCGCTCCTACAGCTTGGACAATAGCAATGCAAGCACCGGTACAGTGCCTTCCCTCGCCCAGGACAGTGAACGAGCCGTGGCTAATGCCAACTGCTACGACGACAACAATGCTAACCCTCAGAATCACATGGGTGGTGTGGAGGGCAGGACTCAAGGCCCGGATCAGAACCACCAGGGCTGCAACTCTGGTGCAGACAAGTCCCAGGGGAACCACCAGCACTGGAACGGTTCGGCCAACACCGGCATCGCTGGTTCCAACTCGAAGGTGAATGGCCGCGGCTGCCGAGCCCCTCCCCAGTCAGACACTCCCCCGACCACGCCGCTGTCACAGAAAGCCGACGACGACAAAACAGCGGTCGATCCGACGAGCTCTTCAAACAGGTTTCAAATCGAGGCTCTGAACGAGGAGGAAGAGCAGGAAGGCGTTCCGCCGTTGCCTCAGAAAGCTGTGCCTCGTCCACCCAATCAGCCCCCATCGCAGTCCCCACCCCTGTCTTCATCGTGGGGTCCAGATGACGATGAGAATTGCTACGCGGAGGTGTCCGTTCACGTGCCGGACCAGGGAGGGATGACGGTGCGCGAGCTGGTGGAGTATGTGAAGAGAAAGAAGAAGAAAGGGATTTATCAGGAGTATGAGGAAATCCGCAAGGAGCCTCCAGCGGGCTCCTTCGATTATTCCAAGTAAGTCTGTCCTCCTATGGTTAAGGAAATCTATCCAGTGGCAAATCCAGACCAGTCCACATAAACACAGTCTAACTTAAACTGTCTTTGTAGGAAAATCTCAAATCAGATTAAGAACCGGTACAGCGACGTTCTGTGCTTGGACCAATCACGAGTCAGGCTCTGTCAGCTCTGTGATGACGAGGATGAGGTAATACCCATATTGTTACTGGTATCTTAACTGTATTATATTTATGAAATATATAAAATTATATAATGTGGAAATATTCACATAGCTTGGTTATTTTTAAATTTTTTATTGGAATTAAACTTGTCAACTCTTGGGGTTTTCAGCACCGCTCTTCTTCAGCTTGCATTCTTCCACATTATCCTAGCAAAATAGTTTTAATTTAGTCAGCACGAATGGAGAGTGTGTGTAAACTTAATTTTTCAAATATTTCCAGATTTTAATTTTAGTTTCTTCAAGTAAGGCTTCCTTCCTTCTAGTCCATCTTCCATAGTTACTGTATATATGAAGTGCACAACTACCATCTGTCTGCAGATCCTCCCCTCTCTGCTGTGATCTCCACAGACTTACTTTGGGCCTCTTCCTCATGTTGCTTAATGAGGCTAAAAACAAATGTAAAAAGGTTGGCTTTTGTGTTTGTAACAAGACAAATTATGTGAAAAGCAGAAGGGGTATGAAAGCTTTCATTAGACTCTACTATACCTCTTCATCAGATCTATGAGTCAGTTTTTGTACTCTGTATAATACAATATTTTAAATGCACATATATTCCTGTTTTCATATAAATAAAAGCATTTTGTTTCTTGTTGCAGACATCTGATTACATAAATGCAAGTTTCATGGATGGTTACAAAAGAAGCAATGGCTACATCGCTACTCAAGGTTAGAAAGTCTATTTTTTTAGCTTTTCTTTATTGCAGTTTGTCAAAACCTGTAGTGAAATATCAAAGGGGAGCTGAAATGTAGATGGTGACGCCAGTCGACTTGTTTTTTGACCACTGTTGTTACACTATTGGATGAACACTAGAAATCAACGGTAAACCAATAGCACAGGTTGGACTGTATCTTGGTTTTGAATTCAGAGTTTATGGTAATGTTAACCAAAACAAGCAGTGATTTTGTTTTTGTAATTTTGTTTTTATTCGGTATGAACACTAAAGTTAACATTTAAAACCATAAGTAAATCTTTTTGTCAGGTTAGCATAGCCAACAGCAGTGAGAGCGATCGCGGAAGCTTTCGAAAAGTCGAGGGCAGCTGCATGTTATCCCATGTTTATGGGATAACATGCTGGTTAAAGTGGTGAGGAGAGGGGACGTTGTTATACTGCTTTAGTAGTTTAAATGTGTGTTTTTTAAAACCTGCACTAGTGACCGTATGGCATGTTAAAGTCAGGAAACAGATTGCGGGCTTTAACTCTGCGCATTATTGCTGTGCAGCTTTGCTACGCGTGTAATAGCAGGAGCTCGTTGGCTGCTCCTCCTCCTGCCGCTGCTTGTTGTGATATTGCCTTTTACGTGGTGAATGCGCGCATTACTTGCTTGTTACATGCTCTCTGGGAACCGCAAATAGAGTCGCACTCCTCGCCCTTTACAGTGGTTGTGTGTGGCTCTGCCTCTTCTCGCCAGTTGGGGGTTCATAAATCTTCCTTGAAATTCTGCCAGCAGTTCCTATTTGTAGTGATGTCAGGCATGAAACGTCACTGGCTTTAATATGACTTTTCAGAAACTTTGTTTTAAATAGTGTTTAATAATTAACATTGGAGAAATTTAGGCATCGGTTAGACAGTTGAAGATGTCAGTGATTGGTGTTAAAGTGTAAAAAAAATCAGAGTACAGGTATAAGAGCTATAGAGAAGGGATCAAAAATTTACGATTTCATTTTTTTATTGACTTGTTACTTGGCGGGTTATTAAAAACATGCTATAAACAAAGTACATAAACATTTGTTTCATATCTTGGTTAAATATTTTTTCCCCATCAAGTTAAATGTTTGCTATGACGCTTTCTTCTTTATATAGGCCCACTTTTATTTATAAAATAAATGTAGCCCAAGGTAAACTATATTTACAGAGATTAAATGACTAAAAAATAGATAAACTTAATAAAATATGCTCATATTATCCTTCAGGTCCTTTGCCAAAAACATTTGTTGACTTTTGGCGGATGGTTTGGGAGCAGATGGTTCTTATCATCATCATGACCACCAGGTGAGATTTTATAAACTCTTCTATTGTTTTGGTTGTTAATCGTTCTTGCAACGTGCATTAAAACGTAGAAAAAATGCATTAAATATTAAACAATCCTTTTACAAGTTTTTTTTTTGTTCTTTTTTTTGTTAGGGTTGTGGAGCGAGGACGTGTGAAATGTGGCCAGTACTGGCCTCTTGAGGAGGGCAGAACCGAGCAGCACGGATACTTCATGGTTAAGAACACTCACATCCAGGTGTTTCAGGACTTCAAACTCTCCCATCTTGAACTGTACAACACACAGGTAAATCAGCGGCTTGCATAAACTTAAAAGCTGCAACATTCACGTCAGCTTGAGGAAGCTGGTAAGGTCGAGTTTTTGTTTGTTTTTTCTCATTAGTCTGGAGAGAAACGAGACGTTTGCCACTACCTCTACGTCAGCTGGCCGGACTTCGGGGTGCCGAAAAGTGCGTCGGCCATGTTGGAGTTTCGCGAGCATGTACTTGAAAGAAGGAAGGCGGCGGTGCAAAGCTTGGGATCCAGATGGAGGGGTCCTCCAGGGGGCCCTCCGGTGGTTGTGCACTGCAGTGCTGGCATCGGCCGTACAGGTAAACTCAGCTTTCGGAAAAGCGTCTTGCCATATAACTGCTGCGATTACTGCAGGCTTCCTAAAAGCAGGATGATAAATTTTACCTGATTCGGTTAGTTAATGCTCCAGATGTTACTGATACATTTTTAACAAGGTCTTATTTACTCAGAGTCGGGAGACTTTATTTTAAAATGTTAATTTTATGTTAACCTACATATAAATTATCATTTTATCTATTAGCATTTTGTTTTTTGTTCTTTTGAGTGTTTCTGCTTTATCCATCTTTTTCTTCCCTCCTTCTCCTTTAGGCACATTTTGCACACTCGACATCTGCCTGTCACAGCTGGAGGACGTGGGCACGGTAAATGTTCATCAGACGGTGCGAAGGATGCGCACGCAGAGGGCGTTCAGCATCCAGACCTGGGACCAGTACTATTTTTGCTACACTGCCGTCATAGAGTATGCCCAGCGACATGGGAGACTGAGCCCGGTGCAGTGGTCTGACTCTGAGTTAGAGACAGACAGCGAGTGAGATGCAGACGGCTCATTGGAACATGAAAAGAAGTCATAGGAATAACAAATCAAGCGGAGCAGCGTTTCTTAGTGGAGGATCTTTCGACTATAAACGAGAGAGAGAGACGATAGTAGACTCCCAACAGTTGCTCTTCCTTCACACAGGATGCAGTTGAAGAGCCGGAGCAGAAACTGCAGTCGCTACTGCATCAGAGATGAGCAAGCTGGCCTGCCAATATCCAAGTCCCCTGTTTCTTTCTTTTCTTTTTTTTTTTATTAAGCAAACTACAAAGAGGAGGCGGCTTGGTCTGCCCTCACACACGCCACGGTGACAAAAGCGTTGTACGACTCGTAGCATTTTTTTATATTGACTTGCACATGAGGAATGATAAACTTGAACCTTAACCCCTTAAAGCCCTCCAAATCCAAGTCTCTGTTTTGTTTTAATTTGTGTTTTTTATATTTGTTGTTCCTTTTCAAACAAGTCTGGTTACAGATAAAATGTGACGTGTGTGAAAAGGTGAAACTTGAAAAAAAGCATTTCTTCATTTCCTTTTATTTCTCGCTCATTTAGAGAAAGAATGTTATTTTTTTTGTAGAGATGTGGGTTTCTGACTGATTACTTTGCGAGCCATTTAGTTCATTTTGTATTTTATCCAACTGTTTCATATCCATTTTATTTGACGTAAATTTTGTATGCGCTTCACATTTGTGCGTATTTAGACTAACTTTTTAAAGCCAAAGTCTTCACCGTGAATGCTTGGATGTACTCCTTCCTGAGATACAATGGACTGAAACCCACATATATTCCTCTAATATACATGTATATTTTATTGCGCTTAATAACATCCTTGAAATAGAAGCTTAAAAATGCCTAGCGGAGAATAATTGACTTAACCTTCGAGAGAAAAGGGTCTATGTAGCAAACCAGACCGAGAATAACTAGATTTCTTTTTTTAAATGCGTCTTTTTCTTCTTTTTTTTTGACGAATCCGTCATAAATCATTTTCTATCATCATATTGCTGATATATGCTATACACGCATTAAGACTGGACGTTCTTCAGTGATTTGGCCTTAAACATGATTCACTGCCTCAAACAGGGCCTTGCGGAGGTATTTATACCCCTTGGAACTGTTTCACACTTTCTCACAACTTTCCTTTTTATTGTAAGGAACAGACTTAGACAAAGTAGTGCATAATTGTGAAGTAAGAGGGACGTAAAGAAAACATTTGGCGTACATAAAAATCAGTGGTGGGCTTCTGCGTTCAGCGACTCATTAAGTACATTTTTTTTTTTTTTTTTTTTAACCACCTTTGCTGCGCTCTCAACCGTTCTCTAACATAATGGCCGTGCCAGTTTTGCGCATGTTGTATAACATTTTTGCATCTTTTTACTGTATTTGCCTAATTGTTTAACCTCTGCTAGATTTGATGGAAGCACATGTAAACTAGGAGTTTGACTGGGCCATTGTCAAACAAGCTCTATTGATCCAAACCACTCACCTCTGCATATGGCTGTGTTTAGGAGGGGGGTTGTCCTGATGGATCGTGCCCAATAACTACATTTTCTATTCTTTCTGAAGAAAAATATCATTGCAGCAGGTTAATGCCACTTTTATTCAGTTTGTAGAGATTTATGCAAAATTGTTTTTATTCCTTATGTTTATTGGGTCCCTTAAATAGCTCTTGGTAAAATCAAAATTGGAGAATTTATGATCTTTGAACAATCTTTGTTCTTGCCAATTGTCCATAAAAGCGAATCTGTTAATTTGTTAAGCTAATCTTTTTTTTTTCTCTGTGACCCTGTCCCCCATGTAGCTTGTGGATCTCTGAATGTTTGATACAATTTATTACCACGCAATTATGCACCACTTTGCTTTAGTCAGTCATATAAAATCCTATTAACAGGTTTGTTGTCCTACATCGAAACGTGGTCTGTTCAGTGAGCACTGCAGTGCTTCAGCAAAGCACCGTAGTGCTCATAGCAAAAGCAACTTTTGATCTTAGGTCTCAAAACTTTAGTTGTTTTGATTTGTGAGGCGTTTTTCTGCCTCCGATAACGGTGCCTTCATGTTTTAAAATCTTGCTAGTGTGTCATAAAAGCCCAAACTAGTGCACTTGCTTACTGCACATTTTAGTGTTTCACACAAAGACGTCCATGTTAGAGCACACTACTTTAGGAAAAACATAAAAATAGTGTATTTAGTAGTAAACTCTGGTTTAGACATGGCTATACGTTTTCTCTTTTGACCTCAGGGCGTAACTAGTTTTCCTGTTTGTTTGTTTTTTTGCTTTTTTTTCTACATGTCAAGGATCAGTTTCTTTGTATCTGATATAAATTATCATTTAAAAGAAAAACATCTTTCTTTTTTTTATATATTTTTTTTAACTGTATTTTATCCTACTGTATTTTGTCTTTGTACTTCGAAGTCCGTGAATGTTGGTACTATGCTACAAAGAAAACAGACCAGTTATATTACATATAATAAGCTGAACAAATCTCCAGGGGAGTGAAATGTATTTTTTTTGTTGTTGTCGACAGATACATTTTGGTGAAAATGCAACTTGTCATATTTTCAAAACTAACATGTAAAAGTGTTTTTTTCACAAGAGGAGTTATTTTTAGTAAGGATGACATTAAGATCCAGTCATCTCATATTTTAAGCCAAGGACAAAGCAAAAAAACAAGTTATCACAAGGAATAATTAGCAAAAAAAAAAGAACTGTAAGCACCTATAGTTTCTGTTTTATGTGTAAAAATTTAGTTAATCAGCATGTAAAAAGAGCCTTGAATGTTTTGGGGGGTAATGGTGTCAGAATTCAAACCTACATGGATATTTTCGTTGTGAATGTGGACCCTGCAACCCTTAATGCCAAAGGCCCAGGCTCAACTTAAAGGTTTGATGTTACTTGTCACCATTCTTAATGGCGTCCTTGCATGGACACTACCAGTACAGCCTTTCGTTCATATCCAAAAAAATAATTTAAAAATCTCCAGTGCACTTTTGCTGATGTTTATGTAAAGCCATGTAATATTAGAGGAAAATGTATGGGGGGGGTTTGCTTGTCCCTGTGCTTTTTACTTTCAATTTCATCCAGATAAGATGAAAGGCGATTTGAACTGATCATTGTGTATTTTCTTCACATTTCTGTGCTTTTAAGTTCATGTGATTGAATTATGGCCTTTTACATGCTGTCAACCCATTAAAGCAATGATCTTACTATCTTGAATGAATGCAGGCCTGTGTGTGTTATATCCACTCGACCAAACACAAATATGTGAATATTTCAAAAGATAATTTTACTTTAATGCTTTAGATAAATTGTTTACAGATCAAATATATTTCTCTTTTTTTTTTCACAGTCAGTTTAGACCAAACTTTTACAACCAACACAAAACACACCTACAGCAGAATATCATTAAACAGTGGAAAAAAAACTATGACAGATGTCTAGAAGACAGGTGATGAAATGCTTGAAAAGAAGGTTAAGCCACCAAAGGTCATCGCTAAAGATGTTTGTGCTGAATTCAAAAATCATAGCAGCTCCAGTTTAAACAGTAATAATTTGGGGATAATTTTCATCTCATGGGGTTGAATTACTGTTTTTTTTTAGCAATCTACAAGGTAAGTTAAGTGGATTTCACGCTTCCCTCTGCTATATCGTAAATACTAATTTAGTATCTCTATAAAACATTACAATTAATAGAATGTGATGTTTTCCCACAATGCCAAAAAGCTCCATTGCTTAATGATATTGCCCTCATGCCTCGGTGCCTGTGTGCAGTAATTTATGCAGAAAGTAAATTAATTGTCTGCTTTTTAATACATTCACATGCTTTTCAGCAAGTTTTTTACCCCCCCCCCCCATTTATCTCATGATGCATTGAAATTTTTATAGAAACTGAAATTTGGATTTTAATTGGCTGTAATCCAGAATCCTTGCAATGAACGGAAATAAATGTGACGAATGTGCAGCAGCATAAAGTATTTTATATAAAACTATTTCCCTGTTTTAATTAAATCACTAAAAATAATATTTTATCTTTTTTTAAGACAACTAACCAGCTTGAAATTATTTACCTTATATCTGATCTGTTTTGCACTAGTGCGGAAAATATGCTGTAAAATACACATTTAATGAAGTCTGTATCCTACATTTACATTTCAGATCAAACTGGAAAGAAAGCCTTAAAAAAATCATGTCACTTTGTGTCTTAACGTGTTCCTTTTGGTGTTTTATTCAGCATTTTCTCTTTGAAAACTTCTACAAAGTTAAACAATTTTATCAGGAACACTTTTTAGATGCGCAAACTAAAATAGATTTTAGGTCATAAGGAAAAGGGGAAATATTCCCCTTGGAAGGAAAATGTGTGTGAAATATACTTTGCAAAAGCCTTCTAAACACGTCTTTAGTTGTTCATCTTTAATTCTTTTAAAGTTAATTCATATAATATGCACGTTTACAGACTTTAAAAGCCAAATATTGTAATAAAGGTAAACAAATTTGGAAGGGAGCTATTTTTTCTGATGTAGTACTACCATTCCACCACCAGGGGGAGGAAGGAGCAAACCGAAAACAGGAAATGTCGTCAACGTTCAGGGACGAAATTCAAAAATTCAGTAATCAAACATCCCCACAGGAAGTTGTCGTTCATCCGACTTTATGGTCTTTCTTGTCATTTTTACCAGTCAGTTAAGGTAATGTTATAAAATAAAGGTAAGTTAAGAATGTGTGAATAACGGGGGTTTTTAGTAGCTTACTTTCACTCAAATATGTTTCGCATTAGCAAGCTAGCGGTGTCTCGACGTAAGACGCTCGCCTCTGAAAGTGGCTTGAAAACTAGACGATTTTGAATGTATTAATCATACTTTGGGGTGATAAGTGTCGCTGTTCCCGCAGGGGGAGTTATCTTTAGGATGCCTGTGGAGAGGACGGAAGAACGCGGAGCCGCAGAGCTCCACAGATGCTACGAGGTTTATGAGACCATCGGCTCAGGTGAGGACGGAACCCCGTGGCCTGCTGCTGTGTCACGGCTCTGTTTGTGTGCTTTCTCAACCCTGTTTACTGTTATTAGTGTATGTATTTTATTTTTTTCAGGTGGCTTTGCTAAAGTTAAACTTGGCCGACACATTCTGACAGGAGAAATGGTTGCCATCAAGATCATGAATAAAAAAGATCTCGGGGTGAGACACGAATGGGAAACGTTTTCCTTTGAAACACCTGAACATACTTTGTTTTTATTCATTTTTTGTCGCACATAATGTTGCATAATGTTGTTGTACCCCCCCCCCCCCTATCTTTCCTCAAATGATAAAATGCAGAGAAAGATGCAAAGAAAATGAATTCCCAGAGTAATAATTAAGAAAATCAATATAAACTTATTAAAAAAAATATTTACCTGGTAGTCCATGTAAATATTGTTCCTGAAAAGAGGGGAGATTATTATATTATTTTAACTATGAAACCGATTAGTCTGACTTTCATCCTGGTGAACTAGTTTTGTCGTAACTATTGGTGGCCATTGTTGATGGTTTATGGTAGGTAATCTTTATTGGGGTTGTCACTTCTCAGAAATAGGGAGATCATTCAGCTAAGCCTATCAAATATCTTTTATTTTTATACAGCCACTCTACTCTAGTCTGTAAGTAAACTCTTGCACACAAGTGTGTATCATCTTAAAAAAAATAAAAAAAATACAGTAAAAAGGCAGGAAACTGTTTAACAAAACAGTTTTGTCAACTTTAAAAGAATGTGAGTTTGAGATTTTTTTAAGTTGTACAAATTATGTGTTTAATACTACATTTAGTTGATTTTTGAAGTTGTGTATGCATTTACAGAGCTACCAATTCATTTAATTTTGTGTTTATACAAAACTGACAAGATATATTTGCTACCTTTGTTAGCAAATATGATTTAATGCATCCAAAAATGAATATTACTCCCGTTCTCCTTAGGATGATCTGCCTCGTGTAAAATTGGAGATAGAAGCCATGAAGACTCTCAGTCATCAACATATTTGCAGATTATACCACGTCATAGAGACTTCCACACAGATCTTCATGGTGCTAGAGGTAACGCTCTTTAACTTTACGTTCACTGTATATTGGGGATCATAACATGATTTATTATTATTTTCAATTAAAATATTTCTTTTTGGGGGTTTTATCTCATCAGTACTGCCCTGGAGGGGAGTTGTTTGATTATATCATAGCCAGGGACCGACTGTCGGAGCAGGAGACGAGGGTGTTCTTCAGACAAATTGTATCAGCAATGGCCTACGTCCATAGCCAAGGATACGCGCATAGAGACCTTAAACCGGTACTAGCTTCAATTACATACTTCTATCAGAGGTGGTGCAACTAAAGTAGTAACTAAATTTCTTTGCCTTGTAGGAAAATTTGTTGATTGATGAGGACCATAACTTAAAACTCATAGATTTTGGCCTATGTGCCAAACCAAAGGTAAACATGGTCCTGCCTTCTCTGAGCCATTTTTTTTTTCTGATGGATGCAGTTGATTAGAAATTTACAATTAAATACCTCTTGTCTTAATTTTGCCTCCTTTACTTGTGCACCTTCTTCCTGCTATGTTTTATTTTTATTTTTAGGGAGGGTTGGGCTATGAGCTAATGACATGCTGTGGGAGCCCTGCATATGCTGCACCTGAGCTCATTCAGGGAAAAGCTTACATCGGTTCAGAGGTAAGACAATTTACAAATCTGCAGCATTTCTAACCTTCAAGTGTTGGCCTTTTTTAAATTTTTTTTATTATTATTTAGTTTTCATATGCTCGTGCGTGACTGTCTGTAACACTTGGTGCTGACATGCTGCTGTGTGATGTCTAATGTCCAGGCTGATGTATGGAGTATGGGGGTGCTGCTGTTTGCTCTACTCTGTGGATACCTTCCCTTCGATGATGACAACTGCATGATCCTTTACAGAAAGATTACGGTAAATGATGTACACTTTCTGTTTGGTTCAAAGAAAAAAGCAGTCTTAATTTACTCTAAGACTACAACCTAGTGTTGTAGTCAAGACTACATAACGTGATTTACACCACTTCCTGACTAAGACAAGACAAATGTGTTAATTTAGCAAATAATTAGATAAGTCTGCATTAGCTTTAGATAGATTGAATGGGGAGATCAGGGATACTTGACAACTTGGCTCATTTATTCCATACATTTGAACTACTATTTGCTCCCATCCTTGTCTCCTCCTTGACATATTCAACGTAAACAAACTTAATCAGTTGCACTAAAATGCAACCTGGAGTTTTTGGCTTAAGTTGCAGTAAAAGAAAAAACGATGTTGCAGCTTTATTATTGAAACAAAATTCAGAGTGCAGCAGGTCAAAAAAACTACAGAAAGACAGAGAATCTAAAATTATGTTTTTAAGTACAACAACAATGCTACAACATATATTTTTATTATTCCAGAGGGGTAAATATGATAACCCACAGTGGCTCTCAACAGGCAGTGTCCTCCTTCTCAACCAAATGATGCAGGTGTGTATTTATTTATTTTTTATTTATTGTTTTTTTTTTTTTCTTCAGAATTTTCTCCTTGCTATATTTTCTGAAGTTTTAATAATTTGTTTTGCTGAGAAACAAAATTCTAACAACTTAAAATGACTATACTCTGCTGTTTGTTTTTTTGTTACCGTATCACTCATGCCTTTTATATACAGAGAACAAATTGGACCCTTGAAGCCTTTTCCTAGTTTGTTACATTTTGAAAAAAAAAAATTTATTAGGATTTTATGTGAAATAAAGTACTGCAGATTTGAGTCAGAAAGGATCTAAAAGAAAAAACCTGAAAGCTGTCGTGTTTTTATTTTTTATTCCCCCTTACATTCATTCCTAAAAAAATTAAAAGAAAATGCAAAATGATTTCACATGTGTAATTTATTCTCAATTCAAATCAACATATTTAACAATATCTCAAGCTCTGAACATCTGAAGAAGTGTTGTTCAATCTGGTATTTAAAAATGGAACAACTAAAACAGCTGTACCAAGACCTAGACATTAACCTAAACTGATAATTGGAGAAACAGCCATGAGACAGATCGTAACTCTGGAGGGCTCAAGTGGTGAGAATATGTTTATTTATTCCACAAATAACTTTTTCAACTCAGTTACGATACTGATATTGGCGTTAGTCATAGATGTTTATATACTATTTTTGTTGAGTAAAACCTTTGGAATGGCTGAACTGAAAGATGTTTTTTAGATGGGGAACAGATTTGTTCTGCATACTGGGTACAAACTCTTGAACAGACTGCTTGTGTTGGAGTGCAGATATTGGAGATTCTGGATACTGGCTCATTTTTTAGCTGATCATCGGACCGATATAGAGTCATGACACCTCAAATTTCTAAAAAAAAAAATATTAGTTAATTGACAAAGTCTCATTTGCAAGATTCTCAAATGTGAAGTAGGGAAACTGAACAAGGGTCTCTGGTTGAAAGAGATACAAATCAAACCTTTTCTCTAACTATAACACAAAAGTCCGGTCGTTTGCGCTATACAGTAATTGTTTGATCGTAGTGTGTAGAGACAGAGAGACACATAACGTTTGAAGGACAACAAACTGGTTGGTTAACTGTGCACATAACATGTGTTGGAAAGGTCTATTCAAAGTACATAACACAAATGCAATTGTAACAAGACCTAGAAATTGATGTCGACAAAACCATTCTCATCAAATCTGAATTGAGTTTGAGCCGTTTTGTAAAAACTATTGAGGAAATAATTTTACTTTCGTTATGTGCAATCGAAGGTGGACGGAAAGCCTGAAAGACTTCATGGAAATGTGGTTCAGCAAAGGCTTTTGTCACTGTGACTGAAAACAAATGCAACTATTATCATCTAATTAATTATCCTCTCCCCTCATTGTTGTCATAATTATGCTATCTCTTATTAAAAAATAGTATGTGAATATAACGTGCCAAATGTGGAAAAACGTTCAAGTGGTTAAACACTTTTGGAGTTGATTAAATATTTTAAAACAAAGACATGCCGGTTAACATACATCAGACTGCCTTTAGAACAGGGGTCCAGGTTTTACATCCTTGCTCCAACACACATCAACTAATTCAATAACATCTCCAGAATGTCATCAAGTTTGTCAAAAGCTTTGTGACAAACCTTTCATTTGATTTAGGTGTGTTGGAGAAAGGATGCATCTGAACCAGGTGATTTAAAGAACCGCGGTTCGAGACGGTCCACTTGTGACCTGTAGTCCGTTTTTGCCCACTGATGTGTTGTTTCCACGTATCCCCTCTAGGTGGACCCCAAGCGTCGTCTTACTGTTAGGCAGCTCTTGGATCATCCCTGGGTGAAGAAGGATTACAACAGCCCTGTAGAGTGGAGGAGCAGGCAGCCGGTACGGCCCCCCAGAAATCACCGACCTGAACAGAAAAATGTCAACTATATACATGTGGCTTAGATTATAGCGAAGCAGACTTGAACATTAAATTAATTAACCCGAATGTAATATCTTTGAAGTTTTTCTGTTGATGATTAAACTTTTTTTTTTGTGTAGGTTGACCACATCGATGAGGACTGTATCACGGAGATGGCGGTAAACATGAAGCGGTCACGGGAGAGCACAAAAGCGCTGGTGAAGGAGGTGTGTATGTGTGCTTATACACGAGCATCCCACTTTTCTTCTTTTGCGGTTTGTTTGTCGTGGTCGCGTATGTAAGAGCAAAGTCACAAAGCTTGATTTATTTGTTTTTTTTATCCATACAAACACAGTGGAAGTATGATCAGATCACGGCCACCTACCTGCTGCTGCTGTTAAGGAAGCAGAGGGGGAAGCCAGTTCGTCTCCGCCCCGAGTCGACACTCTGTGAGGACTCGCCTTTGCACCAAGGGCTCCAGGTAACTCACAGGACACCATCACTTTTTATTCACACTCGGAGGCAAAAACCTTTTTGTGTAAAATTTTTTGGAAAATTGTCATCGTTCTACTTTCAGAGAAGGGAAGCTCTTCACTTCAGTGAAGATGAAGACACCGTCATTATCGGGTCTTTGGACCTTTGCTCGGACTACATCGATGATTGTCGGTGGGCGTCTGTTCGACAGCAGACGCCACAGGCGAGCAGAAGTCGGCAAGACGGAAACAAAGATACGGTATGAGACACGTTTAGCTTCCTTTACCCATACAGACACGCAGTCGAATGAAGACCCTGATGTCTCAGATAAAAGAAACCATTTTTTTCTATTGAAAAACAAGGAAAAAGTTACAGTTTTTTGCTTTGTCAGTATCAGATATCGATAACCTGATTGAAAATCACCCACCAGATTTTGAATGATGACTCTAAATTAAGTTAAACCTAAACTAATTCAAGTACTGATCATAGACACCAGATTGGAAAGGGTAGCAACAGAGAGTTAGGTGTTGTCAATGTGAATAAAAAAATGTATCTTGTGGTGCCATTGCGATAAAGAGAGTAATTAATTAAGCTCCTTTATTACACCGGTTACATAAAAAAGAGCTTTTTCTATCACCAAACTGCACTTAGTATCTTGATTTAATCTTTTTTTTTTTTTTTTTTTTTTTTTCAAACATTGGGAAGAAAATAAACAAAACAAATCAGCAACTTTCAAAAAATTACTAATCTTATTTTATCATTGTAAAAATAAATCTAAATTCTTATCCCAACAAGAAATTTATCATGATAACAATAAACGTTACGATAATAGACATTCTTAAGAGATGCCAGCCCACCACAAATATTCCAAGATTGTATAGATAACTTATTCAGAGCAAACATTCAGAGGGTGATAACTTTTCCACAGAAGGTCAGGTTTTTTTTTTTTTTTTTTTTAATTCACCTTTTTTTTAAAACTTTTTTTTTTTAAGCAAAAAAGAGAAATAAACTCTTTTAAAAAAACTTTTTGTGGTACTAAAGTTTCAAAATGTGGAAAACGAAACTTTCTGCCCACATTAGACGGCTTAACGCATTGAATGCGACATTAAACTGAACATGCTCTTATAAAACATTTCACTTTTTTTTGTACTTCTAAAGAAACTCGTATCACCATTGGTGGAGAAAAGAGACGTCCTCAGCCCAGGAAGTGCGGGCAGAACTGTGACGCCGCAGCGCCGCGAGAGGAGGGATCAGGAGAACAAGGAGAACGTTGCTGAAGTGAAGGGAGTCGACGTGTTCGCCCTCCCGCACCCCCGGACCCCCGCGTCCGTGAGGAAGGACTCACGACCCAACAGGAAGGTGCTGAACACGCCCAATCAAAATGCAAACAACAACGGCGCCAAAGCCAGCGTGGCCACGCCTAAAAGTGAGTGGACCTTTACTGTTTGGCTGAGCACAGGCAGTGGAGAAGGTCATGAAAAGTATTTATCTGCAGTAATTGTTTGTTCCTCCTAACAAGAAGTGGAAGTAAACTCCACATTAGGGTGAAATATACAATAATGAACTGTCCCTCTCCACAACGCCACACCCCTTTTAATTTATCCCATTCCCTCGGCCTCTCATAATCGCAAGTGCCACAAACCACATTCTACAAATTTGCAAGTAAATTGTCTTCTGTTAATAAAACCATTTATTGGAACAGTTTTTTTTATTATTATTATTCAAAAGCCACTCTTATTTCAATAATTCAGCTGTCATTACGGCCAGTGGGAAATTGGACACATACCCACTTATCGCTGTCAACTCCGAAGGTGAGGTTATTATCAAGAAGCTAATTATTTGTCACTTATCTGTAATATGAAGGGCGCTAATGTGAACAGTAGAATCGTAATTGTTTGTAGGAGCATCTCTTCTCCTCAGACGTCCAGCCTCATTAGAGTCCTCCTTGGGAGAATTTGGGCAACAGCCGTTCGCAGCTGACTCAGTCCACGCTGAACTCTCGGAGCTGAGCTCGGCACAGCTCTTTGTGCTGCCTCTTGTTCGTGTAGAGCGGACATGCCGCCGGTGACAACCTTGTCCACACACACACACATATACACACAGAGTCGGAGTGGTCTGTGGACGTCTGTCCCCAGGCGTGTGCCGTGACGGGTGTAGCTATCTCCTGCCTTTGCTTTCTTGTCCCACATGGGCTGCAGTGACATGTGTTCTCTCGCCACTAAACCCCAGGTGTGTGTGTGTGTGTGTGTGTGTGTGTGTGTGTGTGTGTGTGTGTGTGTGTGTGTGTGTGTGTGTGTGTGTGTGTGTGTGTGTGTGTGTGTGTGTGTGTGTGTGTGTGTGTGTGTGTGTGTGTGTGTGTGTGTGTGTGTGGCTTTATGTTATCAAATTCAAACCAAGAGCCACAAACTGTTACCATGATTGTAAAAGATTTTTTACTAATTGTTTCATCATATATTCTAATGTGATTATATTATAATGTCTGATCATTACAGTTCTGCTTAAACTAAAACTTAAAAGACAAATGATAATAGATTAAAACTAGCTGCTGTATTTTACCATCCAATACATGAGCTAATGATACAGACGTGTCATTGTTGGAACACGGTTTCAATTTCTGGCAGCAGTAATCATTTATTTCCCATTAAATGGTGCCACTTTTGTTGGTTAAATGCATCTGTGGAGAGTTGTTCAGAATTTTTGTGCCAAGTGTAGTATTTAATTTTCCTTTTTTGGACTAATAAACCAGTTTTGAATATGAAGTTTAGCCGCCGCTAATTAACAAGCATAGTTTATTTAAGTCAGTCATGACTATGCTTCACGTTTTCCTTCACCCACATAAAAAAACAACAAAGCATAGCAGCTGGTTTACTCTTTCAGCAACATTTCAACGCGCTTCTCTACAACCTTGTTTTATCAGTTTGAGACTGAAATTGCATAATCTTTTACGCAATTGCATAACCTCATGTTTGTAAATAAATCCCCGCGTCAGCAAATGCTGTTGCACTATTCAGTGGAAACTGTTTCTTTTTGTTTTCTGAAGATATTTAAGGAAAAACGTTTTTGTTCCAAGTTGGATCTTTAATAAATCAAACAATTTTCTTATCAGTTGGGTTATTTCGCTGTATGTCTCGAATATTACGCTTTTGTGTGTAAATACTTCCCTGTCTTTGTTACCATAAAGGGGTGATGGTTGGTGATGTACAGGGACTGCATAAGCAATAGTAGGGGAAAAAAACTACTTTTTTTGGTTCATGAAGTGAATGACAGCGCTGGTGGTTCGCATAGCTCTGAAATGTATTTGCCTTTTCCCTCACCTGTCACGAATTACTTGCGTCATGTTCTGTCAATAGGTTGTGAAGCGGCATCTAAGGAGCAAAACAAGAAAAGAGTTGCTGAGAGCAAAGATTCTGCAAACCTGGAAGTATTGGCCTTCAGTCCAGAGCGACGGTAAGTTAAATGTCGACTCAAAGAAGCTTAAAGAAAAATATAAAGGGTCAGTGTCCGGTGACACGATGCTCGCTCTCCAGATCCAGGTCTCTGGACATGGCTGTTACAGGAGACAGTGGGAAGAAGAAGCGAGGAGGGAAGATGTTTGGCTCCCTGGAAAGAGGCCTGGACAAGGTCATAACGATGCTCACTCCAAGTAAGAGACGAGCTCTGCGAGACACCCCGAGGAAGATTAAGGTATGTGCTACGATGGCGACAAAGATGGCGGAGCTCTGTGAAAATCAGAATGTGAACTTCCATGATTTCTGTTTTCTTTCAGGCTCAATATAACGTGACCCTAACCAGTCAGACCAGCCCAGATCAGGTGTTAAACCAGATCCTCTCCGTCCTGCCGGAGAAAAATGTCGACTTCACTCAGAAAGGGTAAGAAGCAGCTGTTTTCTCTCTCTCTCTCTTTTTTTTTGTAAAGCTTGCTGCTGTTTCTACATCGACGCTCCCTCCGCTCATTCTTCAGGTACACGCTGAAGTGTCAGACCTGGGACGATTCTGGGAAGGTGACCATGGCGTTCGAGCTGGAGGTGTGCCTGCTGCAGAGGCCGGAGGTCGTCTGCGTGCGACGCCAGAGGCTCAAGGGAGACGCTTGGGTTTACAAGCATCTGGTGGAGGACATCCTGTCCATGTCCAGCCTCTAAGCAGCGTTTTAGCTGCGGTTGCTGCACACAAAAAGATGCCTTGTGTTGAAACGTTAAAAGTAATCGATCAGTGTTGAATACAGATGTATATTGACTGGAAAATGTGCACATTAATATTGTAGGTCAGCAATCTCAAGATTGTGTCATGTGGATTTTACTCTATGTAGAAGTTTTTAATCTCCTCTTTCTCTAAATATTAAGATTAAAGTGATTTTTGTCAGTTGTCTTGATGAGTTAAATACAGCAGAGCTTTGCTTTCCATACCATCCAGCTGTTTTTGAACATATTTAATGTTCACTGAACTAGCATTACTAATTTTCTGTGGTTTTCATTTACATGTTTACTATTTTCTATCACTTTAAGCTGTTAACTGTAAGTGTCTTCTTCCTGTGTTTATCTTTCCTTCTCTGGCTTGTTATGAATTTTTATTGTAAACGGAGCAAAAATAAATACATTCTCTTTACTGAGATAAATGACAGATGATTTTAGCTGCTCCCTTGGGTTTCCTATTTGTTGTCTAAACGTGAAATGAGCAGTTGTGAATGATGCTTTTATTCTGCTCTTACTGGGCTCTGTTTATTTAGGTGTAAATATGTTATATCTCTGAGTCCTTCCAATTTAATTCGAGTCTCCCTAATTACCCTCTGATTTGTTTAAACTTTGAACTTCTTGTTATTCAAATCAATATTTTTCAAAGCGATGGTGTGTTTAAATCAACTGCAATTATTAGAGTATATTAAATATGTCTTGTTCTAAATGTGAGGGTTTATCACTAGCAGCAGGATTTAGTTGCTATTATATATAAAGAGTTGACCCAATTATTAGTGTTTTTAAATTAAGTCAGAAATTGCTCTATTATTATTTTTTTTCTTACCCTTCAAGCAAAGTATATATATTTTGCTTCAAATATTTTCAATAGGACAACATTGTTAGTAATGTTGCCTTATGACAGAAAGGTTGTAGGTTCAAATCTGGGCCTGGACTCTAATAGGACAGCTAGGCTAAGTGATCCAGGTTGTGTCCCACCTGCTGGTGTCTAGACCATGGATGTTTATATTTTATAGAAAATGCATTAAATATTTTTAATGTATTTTTTAGAATAGCACTTAAGAGTGATCAGTCCTAATTTTAGTTTCATGTCTATAAACCATAAAATAAGGTTATGTTTTGTTACAAACACCAGTTTCATTCTTCACAGACATTTTTTAGCTTTTTTTAAAAAAACAACTTTTTATATAATCCAAATCAAATTCATTTGTATTGCATAACAAATCAGCTCAAAGTGCTTTATATTTTAAAAACACAGTAATATTTAAGAACAAACAATTACCAAAGTATAAAATGGTTTCAGGAGGGAAATATTACATCTCTCTAAAAAGCATAATGAAATTCAGACTTCCTATAAACTGAGTGTGTTACCATAATACTCAGTGGTAATGTAAGTCTCCTCCCAGCTGTTAGATGTAAAGATGCCATGACAGTGATGCAGTGATCACCATTATTTTCTGGCAGGTTCTCCTTGAAGTCTCAGCAGGGAAGAGAAGTGTAATTGTGGGTTCAGTTGCTAATAGGGAGGGGCAAATTAACCTTAATGAGAGGCTGATGGTGGGAGGTGAAGGTTTCCAACAAGTCTGGCTTGAGTTTGAGCTTCGGTGTGCAATGTTGGGGTTTCTTTCTTCAAAATCTTGCAAGTGGGTGAAATTAAAGCCCTCAGGTGTTTCAATGGCTTGTCTTAAACAGGTGTTGGTCCAAATCCTGAACTGCATAACAAAAGAACCAGTGTCCCTCAGAAAGAGGATTAATTGAGTAAAGCTTGAAAACTGCAGATTTTAGAGCAGTGTTGTGGGAGTGGAAGCAGGAATATCGACTCTTTCCAGTGCTGGGTGAGTAAAGTTTTTCTCAAGTTTTGCTTATTTTAAACAGAAAAAAAGCAAAACTATCCTTAAGTCACATATTGGTGCTTTGGCATAATAGTGCTGCTTGGTGTGATATTATTTTTAAATTTTTTTGTTCTGATTTGCAGGTTGGTAACTCTCACGACTTTGAATGAGAAATGAGGATTTTTCTGGCAGTTTCTCTCGTTATTCTTTTCCTATGTAAGTTTTACGAGTATTTTCATATAAACGTCCTTGTCTTTTTCTTTCTCCCCTGATTGCTACTGTGCATTGATTTTTGCAGGGCTTCAAGGAGCTCAGAGGTCAATAAATGGCAGAAATGTTTGTGAGGTAACTTGAAGTTTCTCCTTTAAAACTTGAGTTAAATAAGAGATGAAATTATGGTTTATTAGAGACCCTATCTCAAAGAGCAGCAATTCTTTTACCCTTCTTGTAACCATTTTCTAGTCGTGCATCTCTTTTGATATTTGGGATACTTAAAAATGTACATAAAACTAAAAGAAGTCTGTAGGTTAGATTAAATAATTGAAACCCCTCTATGGATGCATTTTTCATAAATGTTATTCTGCTATGGTTCATTGTGTTTAGTAGAATGCATATTCCAACTTCTGCATATAAATGGGAAAGTTAAAACCTAAAGTTACAAACTAGCAGTTTCTAAATGCTAAAATGCCACTGAAAGCTGGATTACGTGTTTAATTTTTATACTACTACATCCAAAATATGACTTTTCATCAGGCACACATTTGCAAATCAGGTGTGGACTCTGTTATCTGATGCAACCAATCAAAGGCTTTATCAGTTTCATCTGTTCTGGTTGAGATGGGAACGGTCAGACGGCCTGGTGAAAGTACTGCATATTATAAACTTGTCTGAAGAGATTAGGTCATAGTGTCCTGCAATCAAGAACACAGATGGCAAAGGCCATTAATGTTACTGGAGATCCAACTGGAGGTACAGTTTAGACTGTGCAGCATCAGGTTTTGGGATCCAGTTCTGTTTTGAAGTGCAAAGAAAGTGCAACTTTTCAGGCCCCTAGATCAGCTGCATGTCAGAAAGGGGAACAATAAAATGGAACATCTCTTCAGTGAAGCATGGTGGTGACTTTGTGATGCTTTGGGTCTGCTTCCTCTGGTGGAGTATAGGGGAAATTCAAGTAAAACTTCAAATGGGACTCTGAGGCTTTGTTTCAGAAAAGGTCCTGATGGATGCAGGAGTGGCCATCATAGTCGCCTGACTTGAGCTCTGGGATTTTTGAGAAGTGTTTTGGTGCCTCGACCAGGTCATAATTGTGAACTAGCCATTGAGAAGTAAGCTGATTCCTCTGGAATGCTTCCAGAAGCTGATATGAGTCACATTCGCAACAAGTCATGATAAACCTACCTACGAAAGATGCTCGTCATGAAGGGGGTTGATTACTTTGGAGATTGCAGTATAAAATGTTTGTTTTATTATTTTAACTGAAGTAATCACATGAGAATCTCTTTAACTTGTTCTAAGCCATTTAAATTATCAAAGTTGTTTGTTGTTAACAGATATTGCCAATAAAACAATTTTTGGATAACATTAGTGAACACAACTGTCCATGGTTGGGTCTAAAGATGGCGCGTGTATTTTAACCCACCTAAGCCTTTAGACCAAACAAGGGGAGGCTTCATTCCGGTTTTATGCTCCAAAAATTTGGAACAGTCTTCCTGAAGAGGTTAGACAGGTTTCAACTCTGCCGTTGTTTAAATCCAGGCTGAAAACAGCCTTATTTAACTGTGCATATAGTGAGTACTATTATTATTATTTTAATTTTATTTCTTTTAAATTCAAAGCTGATTTTATTGTTTCATTTTCTGATCTTTTTTCTTATGTAAAGCACTTTGAATTGTCCTGTACACGAAAATGTGCTATACAAATAAACTTGCCTTGCCACCTTATTTTACTGTTCTGGCTTATCTGGAGCCACACTTTCAATTCTATACGTACTTTAATCATAATTTCTAACCCTATTTAAGACATTTGGTTTTTTGCATGCTAACTCTGCAGCTCTTGTCAATTCAATCTTAATGTAGATTTGAATCACGGCTGGTTGATCACCGACAGGCACGCATAAAATATGTACATTATAATTTTCTCCAACTCTTGAAACAATGTATTTATTTTCTTGTAATGCACAAACTGTACAATCTGCATTCACATTCAGGTATACAGTTCTAAACCTAGTAGTTACAAAGATATATCTGAATAGTTTTGGAAGATCTTCAGGAAGAAATTTGAACAACTGTTTATCAGGAATGCTTAGAAAGATTAAAAGGGAAATCTCTCCCTGAGTGCAGATTAAAGCTTTTGCACTGTACTCTGGGGCTGATCTAAAAAAAGTGGAGACACAATCCTACTCTTCAGTGCTCCTTATCAACCTCTGTATCACACCTCCTTGTTGCACTTGTATTTTGCAGACGGCATCCATGAGTGAGACGGTGGTATCTTTCCTGTTATCGCCTCTATCTCTGTATTCTTGGACGGCCTCTACGCTGCTCAGGTTCCTGGTCTCCCTCCCGGCTCTCATCCTCGGCGCTCTCCATCAGTCCCTGCTGCTGATCTTGGCTGGGCCTTGGTGCGTTGCAGCTATCTGCGTCTCCTCTCTGCTCGCGTGCTTCCACGTTGGCCTGTACCTGCTTCACATGGCGCTGGTTGTCTTCGCAATGGCCTTTTTGATCCTAAACCGCCACAAAAATACTGAAAAAAGGACCCATCACGTATCGGAGCAGAATGAAACAAAAGCTCAGATCCAGCAGAAGAGATTTGAGAGGAGCGGCCGTAGAATTTCTCAGCAAGGCTGATTTGTCTCAACGTGCTGTAGTCTTTTTCTTTAAGTGGAAAAAAACCAACAGCTCAGGTGTTTTGAACCTCTCTTCACATTCATCTACTTAATGAATGAGAAACTGGTACTTTTCTAACATGTTTTCTGTGGTTAAATTGGCTTTGAGACTTTGAAAAGAGAAAACAAACAAAATAAAGGAAGCAAGAATGAGTCCTTGTGATGTAAATAAGGGTGAAAATGTATACACCAGTTGCTCCTGTACCATCCGCCCACTGTTGTCTACTTGTCTATCCCTCTCAGTTTCTCCCTCGTCGTTCTTAAACATGGCTTCCCAATTATCTGCGGATTGTAGTGCTGTTTGCCCACCACCCTTCCTCCTTCCTTTTCCCCCTTTAGATGTTATCATTAGCCATGTCTGTCAAACGGAGATGAGGGGATAAAGGAAGTGAAGGAAAAAAAAAAAGTATCTTCAGCATTCACTGCGGTAGAGCTTTTTGATGTTTGTGTGTTTACATAGTGGGGTCCAGCAGTGCAAGACGCACAAACCAGAGTCCTGAAAAACACTAATAAAGCGAGTTAACAGGGAGGGAAACTAAATGTGGTGGAGGCCCTGAGCTGAGGCAGCGGATGCTTGCCCAACCAGTAAACGGCATGTTGCGGACCAACTGGGGCTCTCAGCGAAGCAACGAAAAGAGGCTCGGTTGTTTTATGAGAAATGGTCGACGCTAAGGGTAAAGAGCATGCAAGGAGAGGAAGTTTGTGCGTTCCGGTTTTGAGTGTGTCTGAGTGAGACAGAACGACAGGGCCGAAATGAGGCTGGATCATAGAGATTTATTACATGGCCGTGGTGTCCTAATTAGCATAAAGACTGGCCTGGCCTACTCAAGCAGAGAATTAAAAACCTTAATTGTGCTGTCAGCCTTCCTCTGTCTTTGCCACCGTTGGCGCTACTTCATTCTACTCAAGTTCGTTTCCTCCCACTTCAGCTGTCGTCTTCCCTCCTGCCTCTATGCGCACCCGTGCCGTTTTAATTGTTGGTGATAAATGGGGAGCAGGGTGTTCTTAATTGTCTTGTAGATGAGAAACTGAGAATCCGCATTGTCTGGGGGAACAAGAGGATGAGTGTTTTTTTTTGTTGATGCATAAGCGGAGATGGTGTTCCATTTTGATCCTGGTTGAGCAAGGGTTGGTTATGTTTAACAAAATTTGGCTTTGAAATTGGAGAAGTTGATGTGTAGGACTTAACACACCTAAAACAAAGTGTTTACAAACACTGTGCAGTTGGGCAAATATATATTTGAATACTTAAAAGATTTATTTGAACATTTCTACTAACATGATCACTTTGGTTGTATAATAAACATATGGCGAGAAGTTCTTTAGCCTAAATGAATAAATTATTTTATTGGGCAGTAATGTGGAAGCTGATTCAAGTATTTTATGGAAAGGTGTGGGCAGCTGCTCTATTTCAAATTTAGTTTGAGAGAAATGTGTCTTGTGAAACCAAAATCATGCCGTTGAGTAAGGTCCAAACAAGAAAGAACAGGGGAAATGGATAATCTGTAAGAATATTGGGAACCTAGCGACACAAACAAGCCTATCACAATGGAAGACAGTGATTTATAACAGCACAAGAGAACTGTTTTTGTAGGGATTGTGACATCAGCATTAAAGTCTGTCTTTAAGAGAAAGCAGGCAGCCTTCAATAAAACTAAATTTTCCCCCAATCCTAATGAGTTAAAATATTTTTCTAGCTCGAGAAAAGTTGAATAAAAGTGACAATGTCATTAATATAAATGTCCATGTTTTTTTTGTGTGCTAACTGATAGTTTGTAAATCATTGCTAATAAAGTAAAGGGTTACAGAGATTTGGGAGCAATCTAACACACGAATAAAAGGAAAAGCTGCAGATGTCTGTCAATATTTAATAAATATTCCTGATTCCTATGTGGAAATGGGTATCGGCTGGTTTTAAGATGGCCTGAAGAAGTTAGCAAAATATTGAGCAAGGTGGTATGATTGGTAAGAGAAGGAAAAACGTATTTTGGATAAACACTAATGGGCACTTTCAAAGAAGGAACCAAGCAAGCTTGCAGGTGGAAACCTCATAGTTTGGGCTTTTCTACAGCCGCTTTTATTTTTAAAACGTATACATTTATTGTAGGACTGGCTGGATTTCCAAGCAAGGAAATAGTTCACTATGCAACACAAAGGACATTAATTCAATTTAGAAGACTTGATATTAAATTGTACAGATCTTCAAGACAACCATGATGAAGGTATTTACACAGTATTGCGTTCACATCAAAGACACGCATCAGCTGGGGAAGCCTGACACAATCACAGCTCCCTATTAAAGTGACTTGAAGTTGACAAAACTAGTGAAAATGGTGTTTTCTGAATAACATTACTTTTCACTCAAATTGTAAACTTTGGACAGTAATGATGTTTCGGTAGAATGGGTTCCAAGGTTTATATTTGTAGAGGGAAGTTATTTTCCAGGCATTAAAAAAATGTTCTCCAGCTCTTCAACTACTTCTCTACTTTTACAAGAACTTCAATGGGGCTCCTGACCATTCTGGGTAGTACATGGATAGTTAGGACGGCCAAAGAAAGTAAGAAAATGTCTTTTATGCAGTAGAAACTGGTCAAAGTCCTGTTTATACATAAATGGAACAGTTGAGTGCATTCCTAAATTCCACTTATCTGGACATAACTTGTGAGTGTACTAATAGACTTTCAAATACATTCTTGTTAAGGGAGCTGGAGTCACTTCCTAGAGGAAATTAAACCCTGTGGTCCAATATGCAATTGTAGTTTTGGAAATCTTAACATGGCTGAAAGGAGAAGTATGTGACACCACTTAAATGTGTAAGGTTTATGGTTTAAACTGCTTCAACACACCTTATTCAAGTAATCATTTCATTGGCAGGACTCTGAACTTGACTGGGAAGAATTCATTGTTTAAATTAATAAAACTAGAGCTCTTGGTTTAACGGTACACTGTAGAAGCTGTTCTTCTTTAAGGGTTCAAGCAAAAAGCAGAATGAGGGAGGGAGGGTAAAACTCTCAGAACATCAGTGAAAGGTCCTTTTTTTGTGCATCTGTGCTGTCAGAGCTTCTCCTGCAGCAGCGGAGGAGGTTAAGACTTGGGAGGCCGGCCTCTCGCACCCACCCTCAGCTCTGACAGCTCTCCCAGAGAGGTACACTGGCAATTCTCCCAGCATTCACTGTGTTAAAACTCTCCTGAATCCTACCTCCTCCATGTGTTTGCTTCTGTTCTCCGCTTCCTCTTTTTTCCCCTTTCAGTCTCTCAGCCTTGCTTCAGTTTCTCCTCTTGTTTTTCCGTTCTTCCTCTTTTTTTCCCCTTCTTTCTATCTCTAATTGGTCTCCGCTGTGCTAGCCTAGACAGGCCTATTCATCATAGCACTATCCTTAGAGGCGAACCCTTTGGGAGCAAAGGGGAGATAGACAGTCAGACCAGAGGGCGATGGGGTCTGCCGCTTGTCGAGCCACTTTCATCGTCTTGTTTCCCCCCCTCCCCCCGTTTCAGCAGTCTCCTCCCTCTTTCTCATATCTCCGCTTACAGTAGAGATGTCAGGTTTTTTTATGGAGGGTGGAGGAGGGGAAGTGTAGACACATTAGTTAGGCTATTAGTTCAACAAGCTGCTTCCATGCCTGTCAATCGACACATACACACAAACCTAGGTCTGAAATTTGTCCCAAGCGATACCTGTACGAGGGAATTGCTGTGAGTGATGCGCGAAGCTGCAAAAAACACAGAGACCCGTGTAGTTACTTCCTCAGACAGCTCAGAGGACTTCTGCGTTAGCACCTTGATCATAGCCTGTTCATTAGTACAACTGTTTTACACTGTGATGCTAAGGCCAATGAGAAGCATGTAGGTCTATTGTGGGAGGTTCAAATGTCTTCTCTAAAAAGGTCAAACCAGATTTCTTTAGCTTTAAGTGTGTCAGAGATTTTCTCTTCGTTAGATCTGCTGACAGGGGGACCCGTGTACTTACATTTGAGAATACTTGCAGCACTGGCAGAGTCCTGGAAGCCAAATACTTTAAAAAAATAAGAAATACATGCTTTCTCAATTTAAAGTCTCACTTATCACTTGTTTCCAGTTTTAAAAAAACTTGTATTTGGTGATTGGGTCAGGGAGATAACAAAGTCTGGTGGTTATAGGCCAGATAGTTTACAGAGCATCCAGAGTTTTCTATACTTGGGCTGGGGTCTCCTTCCACTAAGACGGGTTAAAGAACCTCCTGAGGGAGGCATCCTGTTCAAATGTCACTTCAGTTGACTCCTTTCAATGACCTAGAAGTAAATAAAATTTCAAATATTGCGTTTTAACTGCATTTCACAGATCCAAAGTGTGGCCATATGCAAGTTTTTACACACCTGCAGCTTCTATATAAAACCGAAACAACTTGGTGTTTAGAAATGTTTCTAGAAAGGAAAAATGAAAAAAAAAAACGTAACCGCATATTGTGGAAACTAATAACACAATATGTCCAATCAACATAAAGTAGCTGAGTTACATTTTCATATTGGAACCACAAACTTGGATCATGGTCTTATGTGATAAACCAATGCAAATATTTACAGCAAAGTTAGAAGAAATTGATTCATAGTCTACAGTAGTATGTAGTCCATTTATCTTTATCCTCCTAACTTGTTTTGTAAAACCACTTTTGCTTAAATAATTCTCATTCTACTTCTGCTGCAAGTAGACATCAGATTTTCATATCTATGGACTAAAATGTTTTTCTAAACCCTGAGTCAACTGATCCGACTCATTTAGGTTTCTTCTTTGTTTTTTTGGTCCTGCAGAAAGATGAACCCAACTTAATTTAAACTGGGTAAACTATTAGTGTAAGGATGGATTGACTGTATAAATACTTTATTAAAGCTTTTGAAAAAGACATCTGTGTTTTTTTTGTTTTTTTAATCATTAGATAAAATAAGAAAACCAAAATTGCCATTTTGCAGTGTTACCTTATCTGAGGGGACTTCTATAAAAAGGACATCTGACACTGAGCAGTGACCTTTATAACATTTATAACAGAATAGGATGTTGTAATCTTACAAGTAAACGTAGAAAATGCTATAGTTTAATGCAAGTGTGACTTCAATGCAGTAATGAGAGCAGCCTCTGGAGTAATTTATTAATAAAGCTAGCTCCGCGCGCTCTCTTATTACTCCTTATTCTCTGTACTGACACTTTTCTAAACTCACCTTCACGTTAATCACACATTTCTGTTGCTCCACTGAAGTTTTTAGAAACCGTAATTGTTCTAAACTGACCTTTTTTTGTGTAGTGAGCACTCGCTAGCTTAGTTAGCTTAGCTTCTCGCGGTACTATGGCTTCTCCTTCTGCTTCTCCTCTTTCCTGCTCTGTGTGTCAGATGTTTAGTTATTCCTCTGCCTTCTTTAGAGATAATGGTACCTGCGTTAAATGTAGCATTTTTGTAGCTTTGGAGGCGAGGGTGTGTGAATTGGAAGCTCGGCTCCGTGCTATTGAAACACCCGCAGATAGCCGAGGCCCATTAGCTAGCATGGAGCCAACAAGAACAGGTTGCCCTAGTGATCCTCCAGCAGTTCCCACGCAGCTGGGAAATCAGCCTGGC
>JAVLVB010001120.1:678484-705471 GCA_032876305.1 Orestias chungarensis
ACACACACACACACACACACACACACACACACACAGAATCAACATGATATTAAAACAACTCCAGATTGTTACACAAAAGGCCACATTAAGGTGAGAACTCATGTATCTATTTCTCTTTTTTGATTGAAACAGCTGCTAAAGTCAGGTTTTCCTAGGCTGATCCGTGCACATTAGTTCTCTTCCACAGTTGAATAATATGAAGATGTAGGGAACACTGTAACGTTCCAGCGTGAGATCTGTCTGAAGCCTAGTTATATCGGCAAGCATGGAACAGATTGTGCCACTAATTGCTGTCAAGATGCGATGCTGAATTCCCCTCTGGTTTAAGATTCATATTGAGATGCAGTCAAGCAGTCCACACTTGGTGAGAAATCATAATTTAAAGAGAAAAAAAACAGATTTGCATTTATTTCTTATTTGGCTTGGAGCAAAACTATGGATCTGATATAGTTTAAAGAAGGTTGAACCGTAGAATTGAAGCAGGACAGACGTATGTTTGATCTGAAACTGGTGTTTGCCTCTTAAGTTTTTGTTTTTGTTTTACACTCTTATAGAGCTGCAGAGAAGTATTTGAACCCTTACAGATTTATACTTGTATGCTTTTTATTACACTTAAACCCTTCAACAAAAAAGTTATGTCAAACAAAGATGACCAACAAAAAGGAGTTTGTAACGGTTTTTAGACACTTTTCTTGCTCCTTTCAGCAGCCACACTCAATCAGACCTCAAAAGTTTATGTGAAGTGGGCCAAAAGATCCGTAAAACCAAAACATCATACCGGTAATCCTTAATTTCACCACTTAAGCTATTTACATCTATCCAATTAAGACACTGTGGTACCAATCATATTCTTTTATCATGAACTGTCTTGAAATGTGCTTTACCAATAAGATTGACTTGACTTGAAATGAAAAGGGATTATGCTCTAACATGCACCATTGTGGCTTAATTAGAATAATTCTGCAAGGAAGAGTTGGCCTTATTTATAAGACTGATGGATGCAAACAAAGTTTTGAAGTTGTTTTAGAGTTTTTATAGCTAAATTAAACCGTTTTTTGTAAGACATATCTTGGTTTATCTGAAACGTAAGTATGTGAAGAAAAAATACTTTTTTACAGCACTGAGAGGAGAACTGTAACTTACAGAGACTGTTTTTATCAGATTTTCCGTTTTATCTTATTTTAGCTAAGACATTTCTTTTTCATACCAGTGCTAGACAGAATACTGTGTGAAAGAAGAAAGAATAGCGGGTCGTGAGCTGAGCTGTCTGATGAAACGAGGTGTACATTTTACGAAAGGTCACAGGCCTGTAAATCAACAGGACAGCAAGGATATTCCTAATTCTGATGGCGCGGCAGTCCGACGAGAGGAAAGCAGAGAAGTGAAGTGAGTGAGATGAGAGCACGAGATGTGATGAGATTAGGGGACGAAAAATGGCGGGCGGCGGGGAGGAGAAGCGGGACGAGCTTGTGATGGCACAGCAGGTTTGGGCTCCCCTGGGGAACACGGGAGAATAAGAGGAGGGGCGATCTCCACTCCGCAGAGGACAAAGGGAGGGAGAGAGTGTCTGTGTATACTAATATTTCTACATGAATCTGTGTGTGTGTGGGGGGGGCTATGTCCGGCATGCTTTCTACACTCGCTACCACCCACAATGACGAGTTTCCCAGTCAATGTCACAGCTGCAAATCGAAACCACTGCTGGCCAGAGACAATCTTTTCTCTCCCCATGCGAACCAGTTGGGTCAAAGCGGTGGTAGCAGAGGCTGTTTCGCCACCACACGCATAGTTAACAAATAATCTTGTTAATGCATCGCCAGCTGATTCTTGGCTGCGATTGGACAACAGGCGCCAAGTTGAGCCCATTTGAAGCTGCTGCTCTATGAAAGAGGATACAAGAAGCCCGTACAGGTTCATCTCCTCAAGGAGAATGATTTTAGTTGGCTGTGTGATTATGCGAGAAAAGAAAAGGGGATCTTTTTTTCCTAATTTATTCGACATTCAGTCATGTAGTTTGTGTATTGGGATAATGCAGGAACCGTCTCATGAATGTGAACATTTCAATCACAGATCCATGCCAAACCCCATGTCTACAGGGAAATATTCTCAGACATGCTGTGTTTTTAGCTCTTGACAAATGTGACTGCACAAATCTGCACAGATGTAGTATTTGTTTTCCTGGTGAAGCCCTGCATTGGATAGTATTTGGAAGAACCTGACCCTAAATTCCATACATTAGATGTGTCCAACATTTGTCTTATCGATTATATTTTTCTAGGTAAATTTGTAGGTGAACCATATCTAATTGCCTTAAACATTCCCTACAACTCTGTAAGTTTTGTTGGAAGTCAGACAAGGGGAATTGACAATAAAATAAAATAAACAATGTCAGATCCTAGTTTTGTGAAACTTTGACCCGTAACTACTGATTTTATTATTCAAGGAATGATATAACGAGAACTCTGTTAAGTCACTTTCATCACTACAGTAATGTGTAGGAGGTTAAAACTGGATCTTTACATGTCAAATTAACAAATTCTGGATAGTGCAGAGCTATAGCATGATAATAACTAGAGCTGAGCTGTTAAAGCTATCAATTCATCATTCATTTAAAAGGTTCACATCTCGGCAGCTTTGTAGTAACGTACAAAGGAACCATAACTGAGCCTTAAGTTAGGAGTAAATTGTAAATTAAAATACTGATGATTAAATGGGTGATCAAATTTATAGTATAACTGTACTGACCAATGGTTATGGCAGATAAAAAAGAATAAAGTTTAGCTGGTCTGTGATAACCACGTTCACTTCATTCGTCTTGTAGTGGGTGACCAGATCTGCACAGATTTGGGTGAATTTTTAAATATAGATATCTAGAATATTTTCACAGATATGAGATTTTAGTTTTAGTGAAACATGGTCACTGAGGGGGTGTTGACATACAAAACTAAAGGCACTGTCCCTTGTTTTCAGCTGGTGTGGTTCAGGCTCAATAATGCCTTGGAAGAAATGTGAGGGGGGAAAAAAAGAGCGAAATGGAAAGCTTATAGCTGAGTAGCATACTAGTAGGTCAGCTGTTCGGTCTGTATAGAAATGTAAAATGACCAATTCCATTCATATTTTTAAAAAAACTACCAAAGATGACAGAAAAAAACACATTTTGAAAAATGATCATGTTAAAAATCGAGCCTATATTTTGTTTTCCACTGAACGTTTGGTGCTTCCAAAAACTAACCAGCAGCTATGATGCAGCATGGCAAGTCAACCGTGATACAAAAAGGAAATCAACAATTTGTAAACCACAAACCAAAAGCGCATTAAATACAATTGTGTCTTATTTTCTGTTTCCCGGGTTTCTTTAAATCTTTTGTACATGGAAACAGCGGAGCCTGCGATGTGTTTCAAAGGACAATTTCAGATCTACGCCAGTGGGGAAGTCTGTCCTGTTCTAAACATAATGGCTAAGGCCTCAACCCTGGTGTCAAGCTTTGTTGCAGCGCACAACTGATGTTAATAATAAGGCAAAGTTTACTCAAATTAAAACTGTCGTAGACTTCTTCGTATGAAAAAAAGGTTTTATCGTAATTCTTTTAGTATCTCAAACAGCATAAGAAATAAGAAAGGAGGATAAAAACTGTATTTTGAGTCTCTTTGTGCTTTTCTAAGCCAATCCACTCGGGGGAGCCATCTTTGGGGTGTTTCAAAAAAAAGTAATCAACCGCAGAAACAAACGAGAAACCAAGGGAGCTACTGATTATTGAACTGAACATTTGGGAGAGAAGACTCGTCTGATCACATAAATAAACAAAGACTTCTTCATTGTACTGGTTATTTTTCAGATTTCATTAATCACTGCTTTGTCGTCCACATCATAAAATCACTATTCTAGCACATGACA
Source organism: Orestias chungarensis (assembly GCA_032876305.1). NCBI lineage: Eukaryota > Metazoa > Chordata > Actinopteri > Cyprinodontiformes > Cyprinodontidae > Orestias > Orestias chungarensis. The sequence goes on from JAVLVB010001120.1 coordinate 682,380, forward strand.
CAAGCCTTTACTCTCATTCTGGAGTGCAGTGCAGAGAGAAAAAACCCCCTCTGATATATAACTCCATGTCTCCTCAATGATGAATAGCGCTGGAATAGGACTTAAAAAAATCTTTGCTAAGGAGGTAGGATAGCACCTTACTGTACGGTGACAACAGGTGGAAAAGATTTTGGTTTTATCTGAACGGTTCGTATAGTGGAGGGCTCAGATTTAAGATTGTGCGTTTTCCAAAAAAGGCTCGTATAGCGCCGTACAAAAAGTACTTGCCTCTTTACCGATCGCCTCTGCTTCTGCTATGTTGCCACACTTTGATGTATTAAGTTATCAAACATTTTAATATCAGATATGAAAACACTTTTGAGGGGAAAATAGCAGTTTGACAAGTAATTTGGTTTTTTGGTCAGTTGTGGGTTATGTCAGTATGCTGTACTTAGCTAGGCAAGCTAGGTCTGAAAATAATTCTGGTATTGATGGAATTTGGGGTCATTTTGATACAGTCCTTGGAAGATTCTCAAGTCTTGCATTGTACCCCCATTTGTCCTTCATAGCGCCTAGTGTGTTTCACTATCGTTCCAAAGCCTTAAAAAGTGTTTCTGATACCCCTTTTCAGACTGATGGTTGTCAATAATCTTGTTTCTTATCAGCATTTATTTTACCTAATTAAGGTATGATTTAAGTAACGCCTACTTCTTGCTTTAAGAGGTCTGGCATTTTTCAGGCATTGGTTCGGCTGATTAAAGTGACCCACAAACAAGTTGGTAACCCACAGTAAATTTAGAGTTTAAGATGTTGTCCATTACATTGCAAAGTTGGTCTTGACTGCTTTTTTTTTTTTAACCCTTTCATACATAAATGTGTCATTTGTAAATTGCAGCTTTTGATTAAGTGTGACTATAAAGCAAAAACTAGAAGTAATCTCACAGTAAATTGATGTAATTTGCGCCTCTTAAATGTAAACACGGATCTGAAGGTATAGATGAATTAGGATTACTGGGAAACCCAACACATATTAAGACGTATTAAATTTTTCACCTGATTAACTGAAAAATTCCAGCTAAAAGTCCCCCTATATGCTCCTTTGGATCAAAATCATATTAAAAATTGTTGTGGGAAAATAAAGTGTCATGATTATTATAGCTCTTAGAACAAAATTTATAACAACCTATGGAGTGTCTTCACAAGAAAGTTGTATGTTGATTCTAACCAGGACGCAAATCCAGCTTAATAAAATCCTAATGTGTAAAGTTTGTGAGAAAGACAAACAATTGCTTCTTCTTTGCCAGTTAATTTCCTTTTAAATGAGTGGTTGCCTTCTTTGGATTCGGCTGACCAGTTCTCCTGACAGATCTGTGTTTTGAGGATGTAGTTTTTGTTGGATTATTGTGTTAATGCGTAGCCATTAAATCAGAGCTTTTACCAAACCTCCCCACTAACCAGTGATTATAAGTGATGAAAATCTGACAAGTTTGTCGCTGAATTTTAAAATTGAAAGCTAAAAAAAAAAAAAGCTAAATGAAAACATGCCGTTTTGTTTTTGGGATAAGAATGTCATGCAAACTGAGTAAAAGTCACTTACAGTGCAAAGTATTGATATACTTGAACTTTGTCTGTTTTTTTCTTCACTTTACGACTACAAATTTTGTATTAATCAGGATTTTTTATGTGATGGACCATTACAAAGAAAACTGACACCATCAGCACAGTGAAACATGGCTTGTGATTAAAACAGCAAAAGGGTATAAATACTGTTGCCATTTATTTTCCCTGTGCTCAGTTGGTATAAAAGGCTCAATTAAAGAAACAAAAAAGCAATGGAGGGGATAATGAACTATTCCTATTATTTGTTGTATTCCGAGATTAATTGTGTTGAAGTCACAGAAAGTAAAAGCAGAATAAAGTCATGGAAGATTTTGGTCATTCTGATTTATGAGTATTGGATTGTCTTCACTCCACTGCAGCATGGCATAGAAAACTGATTGATGTCAAGTCATAAAAATTACTGTCTGAGAAGTGATTTTGCTCTGATTACTTATAATATATAAGTCTCTTAAAAAAATCGCTTGACTTCTTGGGTTTTATGAATGAAACAAGTTTAAATATAATGCAGGAGGTTCTGAATTTCTAACATGTGACTTTTAATAAAACGGTTTCTGTATTTGTACAGAAATGTACAACCCCGCAGAATTATTCTGAAGCCATTGTGTGATTCTTGGTTTGGAATCAAATGGAAAAGCAAACATCACTGATGTCAAAGAGATCTGTCCTCTCGCTTCAGTCCTTGCTCATACGGTCAGATTTTAGCTGAACGTTGCTGGTGCTATCCATCTAGTCCTCCCTCGTTGTCCGTCCCTTCTCTCTGGAGACGTCAGTGGCGATCGTAGGCAGAGGCGGTTGCAGTGGCGGCAGGACCTGCCCCCCTTGATGTTGCACTGTAATAATATGGTGACCCTGCACGGAAAGATGGACATTCTATATTATTTTTCAACTTTCTGAAACATAAATTTCTCAAAGTTTTAAATAAAAAATCTATATTTCATGCAAAATTTGGTGTAAAATTTTCCATTGAGATTTCTCAAATTCAAATCTCTTTGCAGCATTCAGTGGGTTGGTTTGCAATGCAAAATAATTGATTTTGTAAATATTAGCAACAAATGCTGTTTATGTTGCTCCTTCATTAATTTGTGTTTTTCACGGATGGGATAATTTTGCATCGATATTTTCTGTTTTTTTAGGGAAACCTTGACTTTCTATGCTCCTGTTTTTACCTCCCTTAGAGAAGTTTCTAACCCGTTAATGAGCTAATGATTTAAATTCATTAAATGTACTTTTAGTCTGCTGCAAATTAAAAAGGTTTTTAGATATAACTCTATTAAATATTATCTACCAGCATTAGATCTCCTTAGTTTTCTTAAAAATGTATGAGAACGAAAAATCTAACATTACAAATTGAGCGAAATGTAAAAACAAAAACAAAAAAAAACAAAAAAAAAAGATTATTTGTGGGATTTAGCATTTTTCTACCAATAGACACAAACTGACACCAAAATGGTTGGTTTTCAGATATGAAAGGATTAGAGGATGGGATTAAGTGACTAAAGCGTGGGTTCAAAATGAACCGCAAAATTATAATTTACAAAAATCTTTGCAATGCAAAATAATCTCATACGGTACTAATTTTGTCACTGGCTGAGTCAAAATGTATAGTGACAAGAAGATATAGCCTTTTGTCAGTTATAGGCTTATTTATTTTGCATAATTGATTTGGTCTTCATTACAGATTCAATTATTAATTAATAAAATACTTAAAAACACAACTTAAAAAGATGTTCTTATTTATTTATTTTTTACTTTGAATTAATGCTCATAGACGATGAGTTTATGTTAATAATGGAAAAATAATGAATGCTTGTATTTTTAAAACTACAAAGCATCATCAGCTCTTTGGTTAACTTTAAAAACGTTATGTTCTAATAAGCAGTTTATCTTTTAGCTCTGATTTTAGCGCAGTTTGTGTAACATAGTGACAATAACTGGGAAAAGCCTAAAACTGCATCTGTTTAAAAATAGTGACAAATATGAATATCAATACATCCGGGAAACATTTGTAAAAAGCTATAAATTAAATTGTTTTGTAGAGCTGAATATCATTTTACTTCAATTTAACTGGGAAAATATCCCAGGATTATATATATATATATATATATATATATATATATATATATATATATATATATATATATATATATAATTTTAATTTTATCTTTTTTAAACTAAATCACAGGCAACAGTTACTGCCACTTTTACTATTACTACTTTGCGCCCCCTCTTTTAGGACAGGACTTAGCCTTCTTTTATTTTAATTTATAAAGCTGAAACATTCAGAGAGGAGTACTATTGGTGTTTATTATTTTTTGAACTTTCTCTCTAGTTCGTCTAGATTCCTGTTCTTCTCTTAAGCTCACCCCACAGGTTACCTTTGCTTTAACTGCATATTTAGCTCTGACTGGGACAGCCATTGAAGAAAGTGGATTTTCCGTCTTATTAACCTTTTTTTTTTATTACTGTGTTGCTGAAAGATTTGATTTCCAGTGTGCAGGTTTTGGCCACCAGATATTTTCACTTAACATCCATGCATGGTGCACAGAGTTGCAGACAGAGTGGATGTGTTATTGGGTGAGAGGCAGGTTTACACTGGTTGGGTCGCCAATCCATCATAGGGCAACACAGAGAAACACGGGACAAACCACGTGTACAAAGACATTGCTGAGTAAAATTTAGAGAGATGAAGCAAATTTTCAAAGGTTTTTAAAAGAGAAACAGCCCAATCTCGTCAGGGATCCTCCACCAGACCTAACGGTTAGTTTGAAGTTCCTCTAACATATTGATTTGTTGCTTTATCCAGAACCCAGCCTGGCATTTGGTGTTGCTCAACAGCTCAAAATCTGCCTCGGTTTATGTATGCGTATACATGTTTACGTTTTTGATGGTGAGGCAGGAAATGTCTCTGGTATTTTTTTAAAACACCATAACCTCTACACTCTCCAACTCTTTTGAATGAGAGCGTAAATGTTTGTGACTGCGGTAATTTTCAGAATAATTACTCTTAAAATGAAATCCTGAGTAAAATATTCAAAAGACTGGGTTTTTCTATTTCTTTTAGAAACATTCTACTCATCTCTACAGTAAATGTGGCCTGTGGTGTACCTTTAAATCCATATACCTGAGATTATGCTAACCAAGTCCAACCAAGGACTAGGTTTGCAGATCAGCCTTTGGCTTGAAGACAAAACAACAATTGCACTGTTCTATCATGTGATGTCCTTTTTTTTTGTTGTCCTTGATTAAATAACCTCAACTACTACTACTGCTGAAAGGAAGTTTTATTGACGTGACAGAGTAAAGACATAGCGTTAATCTTCGTCTTTTTTGGCTGTTCTAACAATAAGGCTGATTAATGGAGCTAATTATGGCCATAATTATGGGCATAACAAAAAAAACTAAATATTATAGTCATCTTAAACCTTTTTCTCACCGTTTCCGTCTAATTTCTTTTTTTTTCCTCCCTGGACCTCAGTCACAATGTCATCATGCTCATGAATCTCAGTAATTACGTCGGACAGACTCATTTCTATTACAGATAGGAATGATGGTTAAAATGACAAAAATATGACTCCGTCTGTAATAAATCTGAATTCTTTTTTTTTATTTTTTATACAGTGTAAATGTGAACTGAGCTGCCTCAATTTTCTGCTGAGATTATGTCTCGCCTCGGAGTGCAGCGGTGAAAGGCCGGCATGAGATGACATGAGCTGATGAGGCTAATAGCAGAAAAAATAGTCTCTCTTTCACGTACAACCAATAGATTGGGGCTTGACTTTCTCTTTCAGCGTCTCACTCCCCCCCACCCCACCACACACTCGCACAGATACTCTTTGCACCGTAAAAGTGACAGTCGAAGTTGACACGCTGAGTACAGCTCTACCACCACTGATCCCTTGAGTCTATTCCCTCTCCAGGGAGGAGGTCAATTCAATACCGTAACCCCGAGTGCACACACAGAAACCCACTCCCTCTCACCTTAATACACACACCTGTCTCTGTCTCTCCCATCGATCAGAGTTGCTGTATACTGACAGCTTGTGTCTGTCCACAGTCCAGGTAATCTCGGTATCCTCTTTGGGGAAGTGAGGCATTAAGCCGGAGTGACAAACTCTTTAGTCTCACTCAAGACTTCAGAAACCTTCTCTCCCTGTTTTACTTTTATCCTCATTTGTTTTTATTTTGTCTTCTCAAGCTTTCGTTTCTCCTGTCATCCTCTCTATTCATCCATTATAAAACAAACGCTGCACTGTTGTCTTCTCTTTTGAATAGTGTCCTAATGCCCTGAATGTTTTCATAAAGCAACTTTTCAGACTCTCTCCGTTTCTCTCGTTCCCCACCTACCTTGCATCTGTCCCGCCTGACTGCTGAAGAGACTGGACGAGCAGCCTATCTCCGTCCCCAGGAGAGACCCATAATCCTGCTGGAACACTGCAGAGAGAAGGAGGAGATAGAGAGAAGCAGAAAAATAGATAGTTGATGAGAAATCATCATTACAGTATCGCCCATACTGTCTCTAAAACATGATTATACTTTCATCCAAACCGCTTCGTTATGGCTCTGGTGGTTTGTCACTTCCCCGCCCCAGTTAAATAAATGCAACCCCCTCACCATTGTGCAGCTACCTCCATGCTTAACTATTTAGGATGGTTTGCTCAGGCTGATGTGAACTTTAGATTTTTAACACACATTTGCTGTGCAACCTACAGTACATTGCTCATTGCCAACTGCAAAGAGGACTTGTTCTGATTTTCTCTTAACAGTGGTTTATGAGCTACTGATTTCTGCAGATACTTCTTTCCTGATTAATAAAAATCCTCAACTCATAAAATCCTACTTTCTATTTTTTAACTTTCAATCTGTTTATCCTTTCATATTTAAATCATTACCAAATATACCCAACCTTATAACTGAGAAAACATGTATAATTTAGTGCAAGGGAGAGGGGAAAGGTCAGGAAATATGACAGTTTGTATCGTGGTTTTGGCAAAACCAGCAGAATATTCAATTATATTTGTACATAGAAAAATAGGATATACAAACCTAATAGGCTAGGATTTGGAAATCTCCATGATTCATTGTACGTGGAATACTGCGGGTGGGAATATGGACTCCCAGAAAAATCTCCACCTGAAAGTAAGCAAAACAAAAACAAGACGGAGCAGGTTGAGAAACGGTTAAGAATGGAAAACAAGAACTTTGGAGCTACACGTTCATAATTTGTTAAATCTGAATTTGGATTATATTGTTCTAGCATTTTTAGTGATGTTATGTGTGTTAGTTTAATTTTGGTCATTAAGTTGTTTAACATTTGTCTTGTTTTGTTTATTTTAGTTTTAAGTAGATCAAATTCATCTAAACTATTTTTTGTTTTATCTTAGATGATTTCATTTAATCTTTTTATGGCTACTTGATGTTTAGCTCAGCTAAGTGTGGTTTACATTTGCTCATCCTTACTTGTGTAAATTTATTTATTTTTAGCTGAGTTTAGTCGTTTATCCACATACAAGACATCAACTCCTGACCCTTGACTAGCTGAACATTTCTGAGTTGGAAAGCTCAGTCAGACTACAGCGATCCTTCCGACCAGTGAATGATAGGTTAGCTTTTCTCCCTCATTTAATACTCACTGTCTGGGGTCTAGTCTTCCTCACGTCTTCTCCCACATCTCCCTCCACTCTCTTATCTCTTAAATTTTTGTCTTTTCTTCTCTGGTCCGCCTGAATACAGACCATCCGGCAGACTTCACATCAAAACAACATTCTCCATTTCTTCCCCCCTGTTTGTCCGCCGACTTACTCTTCTTTTTTCTCTAGCCTTTTGCTCTTTCTTTCTTTTTTTCACCCCTCCTGAACCATCCCTCTTCCCAGGGGATCCCTCTCCCATAGCTGACAGTCACAGACCCTGATGCCCCCTCCCTCCTTTCTACCTCCCTCTCACCACCCCAACCAACCCATTCCTCTTCCCTGCCTCTCGTTCTGTCGGTTCTGCCTCAGTGCTCTCCTACACACCCTCTGAGTGTCAGCCCCCCTGCTGCAGAGAGAAGGAGACAGAGAGACGGAGTGGGAAGGGGAACAGCAGAAGAGAGTTGCTTGCTTAATGAAGGTATGATATTAGACAGAGTGAACAAAAAGGAGGATAATTTGGCTGAGGAGTGGTGAGATAAAGCAAAGCCGGCAAGTCAAAAGTTATAGATTATCTCTTTGAACGCTTCTAGTCGTCTCAAGAAGACTGACAGCTTTGAAAATTCCGTGAAGAAAACCTCAAAACGGCGTCACGGCCTGTGTGTCTTTGTACGCACAAGTTTTTTTTCTTTTTTGATAGGGTACGTTTAGCTGCGTCTGTCAGGTGGGGGTCTCAGGATGTGGACTCCGTGGCATCCCCGGGCGCCAAGATCCTCTCCCTTTGTCATCGCCGCGGTGACGGCGATGTGTCAGGTTGTTTAGCAGACGTGAGACGGAGGCTAGAGGGGAGTGGGGAAGAAAGCTCAGGGGTCTCGCTGGCGTAGCACGGTGTCAAGGTTGCACACACTGACACTGTCAAAAACAAACACAAAAACAACGGCACGCGAAAGCCCAAACACACACTCAAATATCCTGTCAAAGCCGAGGACAGCGCAGTGGGACAGGGCGGCAGGGTTACCCATCTTTAGATGTGCTGTTCCTACATGTCCACTGAGACTCGGTGTGTACATCGACCCGTGGAAATATGTGTGTGTACGAGTGACTGGGAATACACAGAGACAACAGCGCTGCCTTGGACTTTTGTTTCTGCGTATTTCCACAGGCGTATATTTAACATGACCCCCTCTGCTGGTGCGAGTGTTAAGAAAACAGAGAAGAAGAAGAAGAAGAAGAAGAAACAGCATTCCAGGATTGAAACACAAAAGCGGCGTGGAAGGCGGAGTGGAAGGGAATGAATGAATTAGTCGTGGGTCACTGGTGATTCTCATTAAAAACAAATTACTAATGTTGAGGAGGGACAGCTGTGCTACTGTGGCTGGTTTCTAATGATACACAGAGAAACACACACACACACACACACACACACACACACACACACACACACACACACACACACACACACACACACACACACAGGCTCTCGCGCACAGTTTACACAGGCATGAGAACACAAATGCCACCCTCCGGGACCACTGTCAGCCACAGCAAAGACAGAAAAGGAAGAAGTGGATCTACCATGTATGCTCTTCAAACACACACAGAACCGACACAATGCAGACATTATAGAAACTCAGCTCATGTGTATAGATTTGCATGATTTGCTGCAAGATGAAAGGGTTACTTTGAAGAAAGTCAGATGCAACGTTTGAGATTGAATTTGGTTGGGCACTTCAAACTTATAACTTGCATCATGACAGACTCTTCTTATTTATGGTTCCATGCTGGTGAAATAATCCTACATGCACTATCAGAGCATCATAAATTCTTGAAGACCCAACTCTTCCAAGAGCATTTTTTGCCCTGAAGGCTCTAAATGCACTTATTACCTCCTGATAGTGTATAGCACTTAAGACTTGGTATGGTATCCTCTTCCAAGATATTACAGGTAACCTATAATTTATAAATTGTGTTATAGTTCAAAGTTTAACCCTTTTTTGTAAGTTGCTTCGGATAAATGCATCTGCTAAATCCATAGACGTAAATGTACAATGCAACCAGATAAAGTACCATAGAGTGTATTTATCACAGCATAAGGTTTATTGACTAACATGCATCCCCCAAAAAGGCACCAGCACTTCCCCAACAGTAGAATCTCGTTCTACTGTAGGAGAGTTGTAGGACAATCACATCAGGACAATCCAGTCGACCCGGCGGGAAAATCTGAGAAGTATTGCACCTTTATTTTGTTTAGTGAAACTTTCAAGGTGGACCTAGCTGGCTAGGTAACATTGTGCAGTTACACCTGCTCCGTTGAGACACCATTGGAAGAAGTTGTCGACTATGAGCAGCATGCAAGCCAGCAGACTACCTAGCATGGTGCTCCATATACATTAGATTTTTTTTCTTAGAAGTGCAGAAAAACACTGCTGAGAATGACAGACTATGACAACCTGATGTAGTTGTATAGATGAAAAGATTAGTATTGCAAAAATTCCCCATTTTTCAGGTCACAATCCTGCTAGGTTGTGTGTTTTCAAGAAAACGTAGACCCAGGTCTAGACCACCTGTGCCACCCTCCAAAGCAATAGAGACCACCCAAAGGAAACAAATCTCATGTAAATTTTATGAAGACTGGGCAGCTCTGGGGCAAAAGAGCATCATGGTTAAAAAGAAAAATAACTGAAAAATTCACATTTGATGGCCGGTGACTGTAAGCTACCATCTCCAAATCCACCAAGTCAGGAGTTGCTGTTCTTGTCTGTTACTATCAACCAAATCAGCATAAATCCATTATTAATCAGGGCATGTTTTAATAGTGTTAGTTGCAAACACATAGATTTTATGAAAGACATTTGTAAGGACATGCCTTGAGTTGGCCTCCATACTGACTTCCTGTGCAAATTATTCTGCTGTTAAAAATCCAGGTAAGAAACTTTCTACGTTCCAAAACATTCCTGGGTGGGAGTGTGTGCACATGGTTGGACAGGTGATACCTTAAGGGTGTACACTGCCTCTTCTCAGTATCATTGACTGCTAATGGAAATGTATGTATATGACCCCAATTGGGTGGGTATGAAAAAAATTGGATGGATATTTTTGTTAAACCTTGCTTTTTAGCTTAACTTTTACCATTATTTGTCTGTTTTTTGTGGTCCAATCTGTCATTTTGTGTGTCATCTTGTCATATTACGTTACCCTGTCATCCATTTTAACCTGTAGATGTTGATAATCTTTCTCCCAAATTTTGTCTTGTAGTTGTGTTTTTTATCTTGTATTAAATGAGGTTCTTCCTTGTCCTACCTAAAGGTTATGCCAGTTCTTCACATCTACTAACATTCAGGATAAATGTGTTCTAAGTTTAACAGTTGTGACAGAAGAGGTTGTATTTTCTTGCATGTTTGTGTATACCCACCAGGTACCATGCCAGTGAGAGAGGGAGTGGAGTAGCTGCCCTGTCCAGTTGGGGGAACATGAGGAGGGTAGCCTGGCAGAGTTGTGCTGGCCAGGTCTCGACCTGTTAAGACACACAAAATGTCCTCTTATCAGTATCTCAAACCTCTTTTTGTCATTACAATCAAAAATATACCATTTTCAGGCTAATCTTTATAGCAGGTAATCGTGTGGTTCTAAAAATGTCTGTAGAAATGTTAGGATGTTGCTCTTTCAGTGGCTCGTTCAAGACGTGTCTCTTCCATTTGCTTCTTCCTTCCTTGTTTCCCATCCTCTGACATCTATTAATTTGGTGCCTCTCTATTCTATTGTTTCCTCCTCCTCCTCCTCCTCCTTCTGTCAGTAGGTGGATGGGATATATAACTGCATTAGACTACATGACAGTGTGTCGCCCCAAATCATTTCTCTATGTTTGCACGCCGTAGACATTGGAAGTGTGAGGAAAGGGCACCATCCATTCATCATCATCACGCACACACACACACACCAGCACCTTTTGCTGTCTGCACATAGACATTTATCATAATCACAAGCAGCTCAGATACTAACACCATCAATCCCATTCACTTTCCCTCCATTTAACCACCACTAACTACTTGAGAGGATGCGGGAGGAGGAGGAGGGTGAAGGAGAGAGAGGAGAGATGGTGAAAAAAAGGCTGTAGGGGTTTATATAAAGAGGGAATTGTTTGTTTGAAAGCCATTACAGGTGATGCTTTGAAGAAAAACATTAGCTCTACGGTATTTCGAAGACTTTGTGTGAGAGGCCTGCATGTAACACATTACGGAGCTAGAAGTGATGGATGGTATTCAAAAACTTTGAGGAAAGTGCAACAACAAATCAAGATATCTTGTGGAGGCCTTAAATATTCCATGGGGATCATTACTAAACAAAGAATGGCTTTAAAGTATGGCCAAGTTTTAAACTATACCTAAAGATTTGAATATTCCTGGGAGCTCTGTTTAATCCATCATAATTCATTAACCAATAAAGTAGGAGAGGGGAACAATTTGGCGGCAAGAAAATAAAATGTGTCTATTTGCAGTTTACCACATGGAAGGGACACAAAATACTTGTACAGAAAGATTTTCTGTTCAGATAAGAACAACATGCATAGATTGTGGAGGTAAACAAATATTGCACATGACCCTGAACACACAACCACCAAGAAAAAAGATTGTGGTTGCAGTATGTATCTTGCTGAGTAGAAGCTGTTCATCAGCAGGTATGGCTGGTCAGATCTCATTTTGGCTGGATGAAAACAGAGTAATCACAGAAGAAAGCTGTCAGAGAGTTCAACAGATCTGAGACAAACCCTAACCCTAAACATACTGCCAGAACCTCAGTGGAGAAGAGTAGCTGAAGAGCATATTAATGTGCTAGAATAGCATAGTCAAACCCCGGGCCAAAATCTGTAGTAAACCGTAATATTGATAATCTGCGTTCATTCAGATTGAGTTTGAACTGTTTTGCAAAGAATGATGGGCAAACATTTTGGTATCTAAAATGTAAAAGTATGTGGAGACAAAACACCAGAGACCTGCTGCTTAATTGAAGCAAAGCATCATTCAGGAGGGCTGAACACAAAATGTAATGTGTGCCACACTTATTTGTAATAGATCTTCATCCTTCTTTCCTATAGCTTAGAAAAGCTCACCAATACCGAATAGGGCATCTCCACACAAACACAGAAACTCACATAATCTCACATGTGTTCTTAAATGATAGTTTACCATATATTAATAATTTTCACACAATGACAAACAAATCTGTCATAAAATAGGATCGATCCAGTTGTCATTTAAAATTTCATTTGACTCCTCAGCTTTTTCTCCAAAGGCAGTTTTCCCTTCCTCCCTGATTTTCTTCCTCGTTCAGCTTCGCTCTGTCCCTCTCCGCCTCCTCTCTCCTGTCTCGTGTAGCAAAGTTTTTCTTGGTGTTTGACGCGACAGCAAGGCATTAGCGCAGACGGGCTGCTCATCCGCTCAGGGTCAGTGCACAGGGCATGGAGGAGAGGGAGAAAAGGGTGGAAGCGGGGGAGAGATGGACTCTCTACAGCCAAGTTAGAGGGGGCAGACAGGGCCAGATCCTCAGAGATGTGCTTCGCTTTCTTTGTGTGTGTGTGTGTGTGTGTGTGTGTGTTCTCGTGCATTGTATTTGTGCATATTTATAGCAGTAGTATTGATGTATCTGTTCTACCCAGCTTTGCTTTAGAGGTCAACAAACAAGTACAAGTCTCCTCCGAGCTTACTTGCAGCTACAGATGAGTAAGCATTTTTTTTTTGTCTTCCTCCAACTGGTCTGCCTGTCCCAATCACAACATCAGGGAGCCATCAGAACAACCAATGTTAAACCCAGAGGGATCAACAATATGTATTGTGTCCCTTTTTTATGTTCTGGTGGTCGTTCAGGGTGAAGTGAAATGGCATGCGACGTTGTAAAGGAGGGCTGAGCATGTAGATGCTGCTCTCCAGAATGTTTCCAGAGTATCAACACATCGAGGATGGAAGAAACACTCCCTCAAACATACGGACGTCTGATCCCCTAGAGGGAGCTCTGTTCTGAGAGAAAAGACAGCCAAGGAAAAGCATGCATACTATTCAGAAGGTGGTGTGTGTGTGTGCTTGTGACTATGAATGTGTGTGTGTTTGCATGCATAAGCAGAAATGGAAATTTTTCATCTCTCTCTCTTTTTCTCACACTCTCTTTTGTCCGCTCTGGTGTGTGCAGGTAATAATATCCCTCTGTGGTTTGAGAGTGAGTAAAAAAAACAAAAAAACAATTCCCAGATATCCCAAATTCCCAGATCAATGATTTCCTTCATAACAGATGGGAGTGTTAAAGGCTTGTCCAAGCGTTCCCTGGTCTGCTCTTAATTAATCACGCCTCTCCCTGCGCCCCTGAATGGAAAAAGAGCAGGGAGCGAGGTGTGCACTTTTACTCCATGCTTCCACCTTTCCTTAAATCCCTTTACTCCATTTAATTGACATTCAAAGCACTGAGCTCTTTAAGCAGTTCTTTGAGCACTTAGATTATGCAGTTTAAACCACTGCTAAGAAGAACGGCACTGTGTGTTTTTGTTTATATTATATGACAATATGTTTATCTTGTAAATTTGAGAACTATATAGCCAGAGTTTAAACACTATCTTCTTTTATCAAAGTGCAGTCCACAAGAAAGTCAAGAATAAATGCTGCTTATAAAAAGCACTTTTTAATGAGCAAACATCAGCTACTTAAGATTTAAAATGCTTTCAGCAACTACTATAATTTATAATTTGTTTATGTAAGAGTTCATGCTGCCGTCTTCACTGCTGATGCTAAAATATCCCCACACAGATTTCTTGGTAGACATGTCTCGTTTCATCTCCTGAAGCAAAACCCGTTTGTTTTATCTTTTGTTGCTACGGCTGCATACTGTTCCTTTCTGGATAAACTGGTGGATCTGTAAGCATAAATTTGGGAATTATTCAAGCCAATGCAATCTTTTAGATTAGATTTAATTTATTCATTTTGAAATGACAGAAATTGCATCTAAAATGTTGCTGCCCCATAAAAACTGTTTTTATTCTTCAAACTGGGATGTCCAGCTACTGTGCTTTGAAGAAGATACTGACTGTTCATAGCTTCTCCTTACAAACCCATGTAAACCATGATCCCCACAATTGCTCATTGGAGCACAAGACTGCAACAAACTATTGATGCCACAATTGAATTAAATAAGGGGAATATAGAGGATACTTTGAGGAAACTTTATTTTGGGTCACATCAGACATCCAAGCAAGACAGGAGACCCAAAAGGTCACCAAGTTTGGCCCGTCCTTGGATTAAGATTTAATGCAAATTTTCAGCAAAGAGTCCTGTATTGCTTTTCTTGCATGCTTAAATGTGCCAAACCATTACCCAGATGTGAATGCTGTTTATTGATTTCCATTTTATTGATATCCTAAAAGGCATTCGAGTGACTAACCCTAAAACTAAGACGGGGACATAGTCAAGGAGAACACAAGAAAGAAAGTAACCTGTGTCGTTTGTTCTACTTACCATTCGTTGGCAACTGAAACTTCAAGTTTGATAAGAGTTTCAAATGAAACTGTCTTTCTTGTGACATATATTACTTAAACAGATACTTGATATTTTATATCTATATATTGGAAATCATAAACGTGTTTGCAGTCTATCAATTATTAAACAGCATGTAGCTTATAAGAGGACTTGCTTGTCTTGTAAATGAGTTTAAAGTAGACATTTACGGATGAGTCTGTATTAAACTGCTATTTTCATTGTTATGAAATCAATCTTAAGGTAAAATAAGTCAAGAATTGGACTCTGAAGCGATTAAAAAGGATTTTGTTTTTTACCCGGAACAAGAGGGTAAGACTGCGGGCCGGACACGTTGGATCCTAACTCCGTCCCTGTGGCCGGGTTGGCCAAACTGTTCTTCATCTCGTCCAGCCCGCCTGCTAGAGAGGCCATGGCCGAGTAGTCCGAGGTCTGGAGAGAAGCAGAAAGGAAAAAGGACAAATAGATTTATTACACAGCAAATCCAAATCATGATACTCCGCGTCGGAAAATGATTTCAAGGCACAGTTGTGCCCTGCAAGCACAGCTGTGAGCAATCTGTTTATTATGTTCACGGTATATCCTGCATGTTACACACCTTCCTCACGGCAATGAGCAAAGGAGCTTTTCCTGTGAGCGCACACACCCACACACACACCGAGGTACAGAAACGCATCTACAGCTGAGAGTTTATTGATCTGTTTACAAAGGCAGGGATTTACTGTACAACCTAGTCCAAGAGTCTATAACCGCAGGATCAGCTCACACTTTCTCTTCATCCTCCTCATCCCAGTACTCACACAGTAGATACACAACAAACATATGTTTGGACATAAACACAGAGTGTGGGTATAAGACAAAGCCTCTTGTATCCCTGGGTACCAACATAAGAACGGTGATCTTACACATCCTCGATGCTCATAATATTATAGAGAGCTACAAAACCACACACAGAGGAACATATTATAGTGATAAAACAATACGTGCTTGATGTCTAGATGCAGTAGATTTATCACATTAAAACCTCTCAATTATGTACAGGCAGTAGGTTAGAAAGATGTTGGACTTTTTTTACTATATGTCAATTATTGTTAGGTTAAACAATCTGTCTTCATCCCTTTAAACTTCACCTTAAACATGCCTGGAACCATTTAATGTTTTGTCACATTGCAGTCACTTTTAACTTCAATGCATTTCCATATTATTTTATGTGATATATCAAAACAAGAGGTGAATGGTTGTGAAGTTAAAAGAAAAAAAACACAATTGTTTTAATAGTAAGTTACCAATAAAGCTGGTATAAATTTAGGTTGAATCATCAGTTAAAGCGACACTAAAGAAGTTTCAGTTTTGGTTGATTTTGAAGACCAGTACGGACAAAAGCGGTAGTGTTTTGCCTGAAGAGGACTGCATTTCCCATGAGGACCAGCGCATAGCATAGAAACGGGGCGAGTGACGTATGCCGTAAAGCAGTCAGCACATTTGTGGTTGTTTTGTGTCGCAAGGTTCCTGCCACCCTCCTCAAAGTTGCCTCAATGCCAGTTAAGCAACTCCCTCGGGCCATGACAGACTTGTCATTCAACGAGCTGTTGGTGTATGTATAATCACAAAAGTTATGAAAATATTTGATGAAGGTTGTAAAGTTAAACTCAAGGGTATACCCAAAGCACGATGCTGCCACCACCATATCTGCCAGTATTTCACATGCATTACGGACAAAAGATAAATTTTGCTCTTGTTTCACTTTTCGCTTTTCCTTAAAGACCCAATTTGTAGAGTTAACAATAAAAATAGTATTTTCAAAAGATTCTCCCACCTCATTTTTGCTTTTCCTCATCCTCTCTAGAGCTACAACCGGCCTTTTGTGGAACATTTATACTTTATTCACTTTTTACATTACTTCTGATAGCAATTAGTTTCACTCAAATCTATTAAGGGTATTTTTAACCGACTATATCACAATCAAACTAAATTCCCTTAATAGGGTCCAGTCAGCAGTAGTAAAGAGTAAGGAGCAGTTAATTTCATTCAGTTTGACGTCTTGTGGAGAATGGATGCGTCTAAACGCTGCCGGATGGTGACTCTAATGCGCTGGACTGAGACACATCTGATTTAGCAACACATTGTGTTGGCATTCTCTATTCATGAATTCATAGTTAACAGGAACAAATATAAACTGAAATTTGAAGTCAAATTATATTGAGGAGTAATTTGCAATGATTTGTCATTATAGTAATATTTTCTATGTAACCCTAACTTTGACAGCAAACATTATTTTTCAGGAGAAACGTTCGTAGCAGCCACCGTACCAGACTGCAGCCTTCCCACTCACCTGTGTTTGACCCCGGCTTAAAGCCATGACATATGCATCCTCATCCCTCCGAAAGATCTCTCGCATTGTGTGGGCGGTTCTGGTAATTTAGAGAGATGATAGCGATGCTCATGGCCAAGAATATATAGATTAAATACTGAAGAGCGTCTGGGCAGAGACACTCCTGTCATTACTTATCTGCTAGTGAGTCTAGGAGTGAGTGTGTTAAAATCTGACACTCCTTCTGTTTTAGAAATGTCAATTATCATACAAGCAAGAGAAGAAAGCTTTCTTTATTCATTGATAGTTCAAATTTTGTTTTAAGATAAAATTGGGTCATTATCCTCGTGTTTGTTCATGTTAAAATTAATCAATGTGGACATGAGAGTAAGATATGTCTGAGGCTGTTCATCGATGTGGTGAAAGAGGAGAATTAAAGCTATATTACAGAATTGAATAAGTGAGTTAAACAAGCACTCAAAGCCATGAAACTTGTTTGTACAAGAGAAGGTTTTGGTTACTTCTCTGGAGGTTTTAGAATCACAATGAAAAATCTGGGTAGGCCAATACAGACACTAAAGAACAATATGAGGTGGACAAGGACTCGTTTTCAGGTTGGTGACTATATGAAGACAAAGAAGATGGACCATTGTTGAGATAAGAGTTAAAACTTTACATGAAATGACAGAGCATGTGTTTTTTCAAAAAGATATATAGTAACAATATTTGTGCAAGAAACCAAACTTCGGGATTAGTTTTTCGTTCATAATTTTTAATTATCTTTAATTGCAATGTAAGATTCAATGATTTTTTTGTTACATGTTCTGTTATACGCATATAACATACAGTGAAACTTAATCTGTATCGCTAATTGGACTGTGAATGCATATAATTATATAAAATAAAATAAAGGAATCACTTTTAAAATCAGGGAGCAACGCAACTTTTTTAGCAACATTTTTGTTCAGATATGTTCATTGAGGTCACCAAAAGCATAAAGATAGGTTTTGTGCATAAAGGTCATGTGAAGGCTGCATCACATCCCAACAGTTTATTTGTCCTTGTTTCAGGTTTTCGTCCAAATCTAGTCGAGGTTTTGACAAATAAGACCAACTGTCAATAATGTAACTCCCAGTTTGTCTGAAAATACTGACTAACTAGATAGCTTTTAAGCTTTCTTTATTAAAGTAGCCTATGAATAACACAATGTTACACTTACTAGGGTGCTGTGTTGTTTTAGCTTGAGTTGAGCTCAAAGCTAAACTTGCCATATCCACAACAGTTAATACTCTCTGTCTTTATGAAATGTTTTACTTTGACACATATTTCCATTCTTTTTTTTTCTTAAAGGTTTGTATATTTGTTTGAGGTTCGTTTCTGAGCCTTGTGTGTGTTTCCACCTGCAACACCAACCAGAGTTCCCTGTAAGGTGATGAGGTGAGAGTTCGCACTGACCCTTTTAATACGTCTGCATCTGTGTGTAAGCGTAGGCGTTTGTTTGTGCTCACTGACCTCTTAAACACCCCTGTGCTCGTCAACACACAACACAACCGCTGGACTGTGACCTGCCAAATAAGAGCTTACCCTTTACACTTACAAAACTCTCCCTTTCAAGACCTTTGTAGACTTCCGTCACATTTTCAAACCTTTTATTTTTGCTCGCTTACATACAGAGATCCTAAGTGTTTTTTTTTTCCTAAACCAATCAAGGAGCCAGTCCCTCTGTACCAACACATCAACTGAAAGCTTGGCTACTGGGTCTTATTATAATAGCATCTAATGCGTCCATGTATCCGTGTGTAGATCCAGGCAGCAGAACCAGCCTAGAAGAAAGGGTCTGCTGTGGTAATTGGTCATGATGAAGTTTGGCCAGTGGGGTGACAGGCCTGCTAAGCAAGATGGATCATTCTCATTCGCACCCGTAAATGTTGTCAATTCCACCGCTCATACAGCGCCATCAGCTCTCATCAAAGGAAAAAGAGACGCAGCTGCGGGGGCTGAGGAGAAGGGGCTAAACTGGGAGGGGTGGAGGAGTTGCACAACTACATGTGGGTGGGGGGGGGAGGGGGGGAGTTGGACCTGGTACAAACAGTTACAGGTAATGTCTTATAGGGAAATGAACATTTAAGGAGCATGAGAAAACATGATAATCTACCAATTTCTGCATCATTCTAGAAGCTCTTAACACATTTTTTGGTGAATTTTTTGACATGCCCAAAAACAAATCTGTTTAATGGTTCAGCATGCAATGCTTACAAAAAATGTTGTATACATGGCACTCAGACGTCTTTCTGCAGACAATGGATGATTGACTAACACCGATAAGTACAACCGCAATCATGACTAAGTCAGACTATTTTTTTACGAGACTGTTGAATTGGTAATGTTTGGGATAATGAGCTATAAAGTTGAAGGTGTGTGTTTGAAATCATGTAAGAGTATTTTTTGTGGTTAAATTACCTAATTTTATACTTTGGTACCTGTTTTAAATTATTCTTGACGAATAAGTTAATTTCTATTTAATATATAGGATAAGGTTTACATACTATGTACTGGTAAGTTAGACTGCTGCTTCTTTCGAGTGCTAGAGATCTGGAAATGTTTCACTGGGTAAACTAAAACAAAAGTGCTTGAAAATATATTGGATTCTTTTAAACTCCTTTCTAATGTGCCATGAGCACTTGTTTTTTATTTTATTTTTATTTTTTTACAAATATTCCTTTATCTGGTCGATCAGCCTCGGATTTGTGAAAGGCTTGTATGAGTTGCCTAGTAATTTAAAGATTTTGACAGACAGAGAAAGAGAAACAGTTGAAACCATGAAAAAGTTTGGTCCCATCGCATTTTTCAAACTTGATGAACTTGTTCAGGATCCAGTTGTAGCTGAGATATTCTTTAACCAGTTCCAAAGGAGAAAAAGCTGGTTTTAGTCTGCAGGTGACGTTCCCTAACCATAAAGATAATTCTAATCTACAAAATCTGAGTTCACGGTGTGGAAACTTCCAACAACAGTCTGAATTAATCACCCTGACTGACACTGAAACAACACTTTGACTTTATTGTAGCTATTAAGTGTTGTCCAAGCTGATGGACCAAAAGTTATTAATTTTGACTTCGTCCTCCTATTTTACTTTGTTCCAAACTAGGATTTTATAAATCTAAATATTTTGTAAAACATCGGACTTAAATTTCAGACCACCACTGATAATACTTCATATTAATATAGACCTTTAATCAGCTAATCTAAATGTTCAATTTCTTTATGTAGATGCAGGTTTCTTTACTAAGTTAATCAACAAAATACATAAATTTGATAACCATTAGGCGGATAATTTATTCTGTTAGCAAATACGTCTGTTAGTAATCAGATATCCGTACTGGATATTGTAATTTTCAAAAAATATATTTTTTGTTTTAAAAAGTTTTAATCTATCCTTCACCAAATTATCAAATAATTCAGCGTCCTGGGTAGTATTGAAATTTTACCCTCTCTGACTGATAATGAGATTATTAATAGTGGCATTGGGATATACAATCAGTTTTACAAGAGCATGGTAATACTTTTGATACCTAAATATAAGTTAAGCGTTCTTAAAAACTAACACATAAAATATAAAAAGAAAAAGAAACTGATCTCAAAGCATTTCTAATTGAAGGCAGCATGTCTTCCTAAGGGGAAATCGTTTAAAAACAGATCTATCTTTGGATTCTGGGATACGTTTGGCAGAACTGTAGATGCCCCACAGTTTTGTAACCAGTTTCTCCTTTTGGAAACCCTTTATAGACATCCACATCACTCAACTAAACATTTATATAAAACTAGTAACCAAATATCAGGCTTTTTTAAATTTTAAATACAGCATAGTTGTTAATAGTTTAGTATGATGAAGGTTTGATTACAATATGTTGCGCTGAGTTGTCTGACACAATGAATTAAATTAAATGAATTCAAAACATTCTACTTGACATGACTGGTTTATATTTCTTTCTTAGATTGCAGAAAATAGCAAATATTTGATCAAATAAACAAAAATCTTTACTTTAAAAGTCTTTTCTTTCACTTTCCTTTTTAAACACTAGATTGCCTCAGAAATGGTAAGGTAGAGTTCAGAGTCCAAGTCCACATCAGTGACAGATGAGCCCTAATCGTCCCTCTGAAACACATACACACAATCTCACATAGCACACACAGACGCCAGCCGTGTTGGCTTGAACCATTTGCATAATAGTATTTCTCTTTTTGTCCATTCTCCAAATAGGTCCTGATTTCTCTCTCCCCCCTCTCTCCCTCCTGACTCCCTTTTCCCCTCGCCACATTGTCTTGTGCACCCATGATGGAAAAGGCTTGGCTATAAACAAACACAATTCCCTGAGTGGCTCGCAAACACAGACAGGGATTGTCGAGGAAGGAATTTATCTGAGCTCAAACTGAGCGTGGCAGCAGTGGGGAGGATATTCATTTTCAGACAGATAAGCCACACAGACTTTGACTCTGAGGGAGGCACTCGAGTTATAACACTTCAAATAAAATGTCTGGCTTACTTTTCTGTTTTAGCAATCTAATATCCACTTAGAAAACTTTTATTCTTATTATTATGAATATTTCTTGCCACATTGGATGGAAAAATTAATATTTGATTCTGATGTCGCAACAGTAAAATGACAGAACTGAATGTTGGAACCCAATCTTCTGATGGTCGTGGGTCTGTACTTGAATTTTTGTTTTAATTTGCGACTTTCAGACCAGTAATGATCTTGGATGGACAAACTAAAACTAAAAGCCAAAGCAGAGTTTCAGGAGTGTTCTTCTTGTATCTGACTGAAGATTAAAAAAGAAGCACTACTGTATGAAGGACAATCAGCGATTAAAACAACTATGTATCAAAAAATCCCTTATTATATAAATGTTGCGCTAAACAAAGCTTGTTTTTTCCAATCTTGAACTCATTTATGAATTGATTGAGAGCATTGATTGAGACTAACTTTGCTGTTTGGGTAGCGGTAAGGGGCCCCCCAAGAACCAGCTTTTATGGCTGCACTGGCAAAAATCCACTTGGCAGTGTAAAATTAGTTTTTAATTTAATAAAAAAAAGTTTTCTTCTGGCTTCAGTTGTGATTTCCTCCTAAACGTTTTCAGAAGGGACTGATTTTAGTAGATAACTGTTAGGAATGCACAAAAGAAGAAAGAATATTTAACTCGTGTTTCGAAAAGATGCTGAGAGAAAACCTTTATAGAATGACACCTAAGATCCCTATTGGTTTAAAATTTTTAACAGGTTTTGCTGCTCTAGTTACCTTAAATTTACTATCTAGATTGTCTAACTACATATGTGCTGAATGGACAATTTAATATCTGATAATTAAAAAACACTAATTCAGATTTACTGTTGTCATTTATGGTCTTTATCATCCTTAATACTGATAAAATAAAATTCAATGTTTAAAAAAAAAAGTATTTTATGGTCAGTGGCTACTTCCCAAGTAGATCAGAGGCTTAAACCTTTAATATCATTTATAGATTTTCAGGCTGGAAAAATATCAAGAAATGCCAGCAGGGTGCAGATTTGGGCATTTGGACCCGAGCTCGCTGAAATACGGGAGGGCGCAGTCAGCCAGCCTGATTTATCGGCTGAGTAATGAGAAGTGATTGAAAATAAATTTAAATGAATTCCCCCTGACAGGCACACACACATAAATTATCAACAAAGCTGAAATGACTACAGGCGGATGGGAAGAAGAGCAGGAAAGGCAGGTTGAGATTAAACAATAGGCTGTTCGGGCTAAAAGTATAAAGTGTATTAACAGGATGGAAGAAAAGCTAAGGCTGATGGATAGGATTGTGTTTAACATACTTTTTGGCTTTTCAGATGTGAATGAACCACTGAAAGAAGTTCTCTCAAGAGCTCAAATGATAAAAAAAAAAAAAACGAAACAATCAAGCTGTGTGATACAAACTTTTGTTTTCCTGCCTGCTGCTCTCTTTTATTTCCTCGTCAGATATGCATCTGTTGACTCCTCAACACACATCTCCATTCAGAATGGAGGTT
>JAVLVB010001120.1:739983-765444 GCA_032876305.1 Orestias chungarensis
TTATTTTTGTGCATCATAGGATCTCAAATCGTTTAATATAAGCAACCAAACAGAATAAAAGACTCCTCATTTAACTCATCAATTGAACATTAATTCATAAGCTCCAACATAGTAGAAAACGTGCCTATTGCGCACCAGTTGAAGACCAAAGCTGAAATAATTTTTCTTTATCTTTAGGGTGTGGGAGATGCTTTCATTGTTTTTTAATGAATGTGTTAAAGTCAGTTATCAAACAAATGGCCTGGAGCCTGAGCCGGAAGTGAGGATTGTATTTGCCAGATAATTTCTGTTGTGGAGAATCTAATTTATAGAATGAAAGGAATTTGCCTAAATAACGAATAGGTCTTTTTTTTTAATGTGCTTAAAATGGGAAAGAAAAGGAAAAATTGCTCATAAAACGAAATGTAAACATGAATCATAAAAATGTTTAACATTTTAGTATTCCTTTGTGTTTTTTCTTCTTCTTCTCCCTGTATGAGTCTCAGGCATGATTTCTTCTTCTTCTTCTTCTTGTGTCCAGCAGACAGCTGTGGGTCTCAGGGTTCACGCTCAGCCGCGAGACCATTGAGTGCGGAACAAAGCGCGAGACAGCGAGCCATTTTTGCTGCACTTGTCGCCTCGCGCTGCTACATTCCCCACCTGACCCCCGGCTCGCGCCAACAACATCTAAACATAAGCACGCGAGGTTTCCTTCAAAGGAGGCCGCAGATCAAAGAGAGAGAGAGAAAGAGAGAACAGCAGGGGAAATATTATATCCGTAAAATCCATCACATCGCTTCAGTTTGGCGTCGCAGTTTGTCTGGTTATTGGGAACAAGGCCTGAAGTGTAAAACAGGATTATAATCTGCAGATTTGCACCTTCTCCCTCTATGGAAATATCATCATCATCAACACTTCAACAAGTTTGGATGAAATGCTGGGGAGGGAAACATACAGTTATCTTATTTTTATTATTTACAATTGCTTTGTGTATGTGAGGGATTTGAGAGGTTAGGGCACCCAATTGTATTTAATTTACATATATCTTTATTTGTTTATTTATTTATTTATTTGTCCCATTTTTAATGTTGTCACACTAGTGTAATCTGAACTATTTCCCATTGTAAAGACATATTCTACAGTAGAATGGAATAAGACTTTATTTATTCCCAAGGGGAGAAATTGCTCATACTAGCTCAACAAACATTCATTCAGGGTACAATACATCCTAAAGGAGGGACAAAAATGATCTTTATTAATTTTTAAAGACAAAGGCCTTTTTACGAGAAATACAACTTTATTATTGTCAGTATAATAATTATTATATTTTACAGGTAATTAATAATACTTATAACTACAAGAACTATATTTATTATTATTATTATTATTATTATTAACCCCATTATATTTACCTGTACTACAAATGTTGTTATTATTATTATTATTATTATTATTATTATTATTATTATTATTATTATTATTATTATTATTATATTAAATTCATATTCTCATTAGTAAGTAATACAGCATATTGTATCATTGTATTTATTTACCTGTCTATTTATTTATTTGATTATGTATTTATTTATTTATCTGTCTATTCATTTATTTTTGTATTTATTTAATTGTGGATTTGGGAGCAAGCTAGCCAATACATGGCTTTATTTATTTTTTCAATACCTTGAATAGGCCTCACTACAGGTCCTTTTACATTCCTACCTCTTTCTATTCGTGTATTTATTCTGTTAAATAAGTTTTCATCTCATCTCTCCATCTCTCGTCGCCCCTCAGAAGGACTCGCCATGGTTCCCACATTAATCACCACTTGTTTGTTTTCCACCTCCCGGCGCTAATTAGGCTCATTAATATGAGAGATCGGTGACCCGAGCTCTGACCGAGCGGAACCGGAAAGAATCGCATTAACTCGCGAGACACAAGAAACGGAGGGGACGATTAGAACAATGAGTAAACATGTAAACACAGGAGGAAGGCTGGAGGGCTCTCTGGGACCTCTGGCTTTCAGCAGAGCGTCACTGTTAACCTCACAGGAGGGGGTTCAAGATGCTGGCCTTTCAGCTTGTCTGGGAAGAAGTTCGTTCTATACTTTTTAAAGGATGAGAATCATTTCATCACTGGGCTTCTTTAACTGAGAGTTGTCAGATGAAGGTGTCTGGTCACTTTGTACCTTTCCACCTTTCGTTGTGTTTTTTTTTCTTTTTTCCTCACAAAATATTCTGTTTGCTTCCAGTTTTCAGGGCTTTATATTTGAAACTAAATAAAGTGACATCAGAAAAAGGCATCAAAAACAAAGCCTGGTGGGGTTTTAGTCTCCTCTGCTGACGATTCAACTTAAACGTATAAAAAGTTTAGTACTTATTTTATATTATCTTTACAGTAAATCATGATGGTGTCTTTGCATTCTGCACATTTTTCTACGAGTACCACAATAGCTGTCCCAAATTACAGGCTGAATCTAATATGATGCAGTAACTTACAAGAACAAATAAGTCCAATTTCAGCTCAAGCAGTTAAACTCATTCCATTACAGTTTTTAGTGTTGTCAGATTAAATTCTGTTTCAATTCATATCAGATCATCTTTTAATTTCACATAAATTTAGTTAGGATTTGGAATTTATAACAGTTCCACCAAGTTATTGACTTTTCAGCAATTCCTTCACCAAAAACATAACATTTTAGCAATAGTTCACATAACATGTCTTATCCTGTGTATTTCCTAAATAATAAATGTGCTAAATAAGTGTTTTTACACCAATTAATCACAGAATTGCTTTTATAAATGATTAATAGTTTGTAAAGCTGTAATTAAGTGATAGTTTTTTCATTTATATTGTAATAGAAAATAATAATCAGATAAATAGAAATTATTGAAATTATTGAAGTTTAAAATTGCAATTAAAATTTCCCATCTGCCTCATAACTGATTAGTGATTATTGAGTACTTGTACAGGATATAAAGTCTGTGCTATAGATCAGTCAAAATTAAGAAATGGAGTAAACTTAAAAATACGAAAATACAAAACAATACAAAAAAAACAACAACAATATCTGCCCTTTTTCCCCCTCCCGAGATCCAGCTCAAGGTTTTAAATACATGTAACATGAAGCATGTCATTGGTCAACAATACTCCACTGGGTTTTAGCACACCTCTCATCTTATTCCAAATCAGATTCCTTCATGCTCAGAGAGACTTCAACTAACTAGCAGATAAAAACTTGGCTCTTGCTTTTGCCTCTCAGAGCCGGCCGGGCTTAGTCCTATATCCGCAGGATTTGATTCAGAGTGGCACTTCACAGTGGCGACACAATGTTGTCCTTTTTTTTCTACCCCTTCTCTACTGCTGCAGTGCCGCCGGGGTGTTGCTGTTCCTATAGAGGCTGCTAGCGGCTTAAGGGCTGCAGGGTGGATTGAGAAATGGGACACGTTATTTGCCCATGAAACCTTATGTGACATGACATTACACTGAGCCATTTGTACAATAAGGTAAACATTTCACCGTGACGAATGGACAAGAGCGAACA
The DNA here is from genome assembly GCA_032876305.1 of Orestias chungarensis. NCBI lineage: Eukaryota > Metazoa > Chordata > Actinopteri > Cyprinodontiformes > Cyprinodontidae > Orestias > Orestias chungarensis. The sequence continues at coordinate 743,504 of JAVLVB010001120.1, forward strand.
AGGCCGCTGTGAGTCTGGTTTTTCTACTCACAGCTCAACAACAACAGAAAAAAGGGGAAGGGGCAGTGACACGGAGGTGGGCAATGGAGGTGAAGGGTCCGTGTGGGACTTTCTTTGCTTCTGTGTGTCAACTAGGTATTTTTAAGACATGTAATCTGCATAGAGACACAAGTGGCTAGATATAAAATGTTCCTCTGAGGTACGTTCCTTTGTTTTTGTCCTGTTTTAAACTGTTTACCTCAGAGCTTCGAAATAAGTGTTTTCTTCAGCAGTCATTGGACACAAAAAAACGTTTTAAGACTGCCAATATTTGGCTGAGTAAAAAGAATATCATTACCTACTTTTACAGTTGTCACATATCTTAGCAAACAGAACAATGTATTGAAAAAGTTTTAAGATTGTATGGTTAGAGCTAAATTCTCACATTGTATCAATTCCATGGTTTTAAATTAACCGTTAAGCTGCCGAATGCAGGCTAGCTGCAAAAAAGTATACTGCTCAACACAAGAAACTATGGAGACACCTCCACTTAAACAAGTAGTTGCTTATTACATTGGTTTTAATGGTAATATCATGATGAAAATAAATTCTAATTCTTATTCGGCATTGTTTTAAAACTGGCCAATTTTGTCTTTAAAACTTAAAGGAATTAGATTTTACTTTTGAATTTCTGTGCAAATGGTCTTAAACCCATTTCTACTGAGGATTATTATAGTATGAACATTTCATACTGGCTCCTCATCAAGGGTTGTGTTGTGGCCTTAAAACCAGTGATTCCACCCCCACCTCACTAAGATTGTTTCATTTGAATTATGCTTTAGCATAATTGTGACACATTTCTTTGGTTTTCTTGACTTGTGGACCATGCAGTATTTCACACCCAACCAACGTGCTCTGTACGTGAATCGAGGCACTGAGAGACATGTTACACACCAATAAGCAGAAGTCACGCAACGGAAAAAAGCAGACCTATGGTACGTTTTTTTTTTTGGTACAGTTCGATGTCCCAGAACTGAAGATTCCAAATTTGTGTCTGACAATTATTTTAATGTTAATATCCCTCATCGTTGCGTCTTAATCTTACAGACAAATTTGATTAATATTATACTCATCATTAGATGATGGATACAATGCATGTCAAGGACAGGATCTTAAGAAAATTAACAAAATAGCTGAGAGGCAAAAAACTATTTAAAGGTATAAAATTGTAGACAGTTCAGTTTATTGACAAATTCTCATGCCCGGTTCCACTTCGTTGTATGTTTCACCTCGTCCTGATTAATCCAAGCTGTAAATCTCAAATTAACTCCAGAATCTACCAAACTTTTTTAAATAGCCTCTAGTTTATTATCCTATACAGCTATTTGATGCTTTGAAAAAAGAGTTGTGGTCTATATATCAACAATACTGACCAAAATAAAACCTTAACTGAGGGTAATTTGACAAAGTCACATTGAGACAAACCAGGAGTTTGAGCTAAATTCCTAAAATATGTGGGAGACTTTAGCTCAGAGGTCCCTATTGGGCGATGAGCAGCCATTCTTGGTAAGAAGCACTGATCTAGGGAAAAGTTTTTTCCATATTAAAACCGCAATTCTTAATGCTTCTTATCCGGATAGAGAACACAAAGTAATATGTTTTAGTATTAGTGTCAGATAAAAATCTGAAAAGTGTGGCAGAGATATTAAGTCATCTTTCTGAATAAGCACTATGTCAAAGAGTGTACAGGTGCAAGTCCTCTGGAATATTTTCATGCAAATTTTACCTAATACATAAATAGCTCAAGCCAAGTCAGGTTAGATGTAGAATGTCTCTAAAGAATCAAATTTCAAGCCTTTCCCAAGATTTTCGATTGTATTTAGGTCTGGATTTTGACTAGGCCACTACAACTCATGGATGTGCTTTGATCCAGACCATTGTAACCTCCGCTTGTTGGTTTAGAGTCATTGTGACTACAGCACTGCCCTGCATTTAACCCTGACCTTGTTATCTGTCCATGTTGAATAAAGGCTGGTGTGTTCGGAGTGTGGTGCAATTTTAGTTTTTACACAACATACAGTGTTGTCACTGCAGGGAAAAATTCTCAATTTTAAACTAGAGCACTTTCTAAAATTAAAATTAAAATTTTTACATGCTTTTTTTGCCAACTGCAAAGAGAACATCAACTGTTTTCGTTGCAGCAACTGCTTTCTTCTCGCAACTCTTCATTGATGCTTACATTTGTGAAGTGAATGTTGCTCACTGTGAAAGTCAAAGCTTGGAATATTGTTTATTTTCCAAATTAACATTAAATGTCTTTACAACAGTATCCCTGAACTGTCCATTTTGCTCATTGGTCTACAAATGCGTTTACCAAACTGTTAAAGGAAGTGTTGAAATTTGATATAATAAAAATCTAAATAATGTATTCATGTTCTTCACCTTTACAAGTATAAAATACTTTGTGTTGATCCATCTTAATAAATTAAACTGAGGTTTAGTTTCTTGCTAGTCATAGCTTGATGATAGGTGGGAAAATTTAATGTGAAAGTAAAAAATTTACCAGACACATGTCCTACAATTTATTACCAAGCTCAAGACGAATATCTTTGCGATAACTGTTGTTGCTTTTGTAATACTTTTGTATATTTTAAATGTAGTGTAATTAAAATGCCTAAATGTAGTGAAAGCTGCATCCTAAAAGCAGCAACAGTGTTGTTCTGAATTGTAAGTATTGTCTTTCAGATCTCAGGTGTTGCATCACTGTGACCAAATTCGCTGGTATATAAAATAAAAATGTGATTTGTTTTTGTGAGCCTGTCCACGCACAAAATCATCTTCAGCTGCGGGATATCACCAATGCATAATAGTGGCAGATGACAGAAAAATCCTTTTTTTTTTTTATCCAACGCTTCCAGGAGTGTGTTGGCACCAGATGGAAGACGGAGCCAGGATGGCACATAGAAGCGCCATCAAATGAGAGCAATGACATGCTTCTTTTAACTTCCTCCTCTCAATAAGGATCATTCATCAGGGAGAACCGTCCCCTCTGGAATGTGTGATTGGAAATCGAGGGACTTTAAATCCCTGTCCCGGACACTCCATTGATCTTCAACACACCACTGGTTTCGAAGCACCATTGATGTGGAGATGAACCACTCAACCAGACGTCTCCATCCAGCCAGACTTTCACATTTTCCTGTTGTTTAATAAAAATAATAGTAAATACCAACAAATGCATGGAATCCCAAATCGGGCTGCCACATCACAATTTCACAGAGGCAGTGAGGCATCCCGAACCGGCATCAATTTGGGGAGATAGCCTGAAGAGCCCCAAGATAAAACAGATGCAGGACAACTGCATTATGTGTGTGAGTCAGATGTATACATGAGCTGAAAAAGGGCTTATAGTGTTGTAACACACAGATGCAAGCTAACCTTTGACGGCCAAAAATCCAACTTTGAGATGGCCTTTCCTGCGATGACACGCATGGAAAAGCCACTAGATTCAGATGGCATTCAGGCCTTCTGACTCCTTATCTTAACGCCATTTCCTCCTTGTTATTACGGCGGCAGGTGCCAGAGCTGGAAACACCTTTGTTCTCGTGATGCAGAGGGCAGCAAAAAGATGGATGGCAGTATATCAAAGTGTGCCATGAGAACCTGAGTTGCATAATTTTGCTGTAGTCTGCTTGTCATAAATGTGACTGATAGTGATAGGCACACTATTGAATTACATTTACATATAGATTTACATTTCCATCATAACATAATGACCCCGGAGGTTCACGCGAGTGGGCAAATGCATGCACACTTTTGGGGGCAAATGTTGTGTCCCTAACAAGGGTGTATTTATTGGAGAAAGAGTGGAAAAAAAGCAAAACAGAATGGCAGTCTCCTGTCTGAAGAAAAGTGTGAGACCCTTTAAAATGAAACAGGATTATTCGACAATGGTGTTTCATCTGTCTAATATTGTAGTTTATTGTATTTCTGTGAGCAAAGACTCTAATGTGTTTCCAGAAAAACAGAGCTAAGTAGACAACATTCTTTCAATTTTCAATTTTTAAACTACTCGACATTGACAACAATAAATGTCCAATACACCTCTTGACTTTCATTTGTCTTTGATAATATCAGGAATCTGTATCATGGTCAGGCATGATATTATGACCACTTACTTACTTAAATTAATATGAATTTGCACTCGTTGTTATTAAAGCACCTGTTGGTGCCTAGGATATATTGTTGTACTCATAGGTTTGCAATAGCCATGCAGAATTTTTGGATTTCCTGGCCATATAAGTGACCAAATGCATCATACCAAAACAACACAAAAACTAAGGCGTTGCAAGTCGTGGTGGACAGACATTTAGATACACACTTTGACTGACATTTGTTAAAACAAACAAGTTATAATGATGCAATATGTTACAGCCAAATCACGGCCAGGAGGAACAAGAGAAACACACTAAATTGGTTCACCTAAAGGCAAACATCAGTGAAGGGGAATGTCAGTTATGAGGAAACCAACATATAAGACTACAGGCAAGCATTTAAAAAAAAAAGATGGTAAAGTTCAGGCGTTTGAACATAATTGACAAGAACTGAGTTGTGACCGCCGGAGAAGTTGGTCAGTGCATCTCCAAAACTGCAGCTAACTGAATGTTTATTTTTTTTAAACCACTATAAAACATTCAAAATAGCCTGTCAGTCAACTGACATAGTGATAAAAGAGGATACAAATGTGCACATCAGTCCAAAATGCATAATCAAGCATGGGAAAGAGTCAAAAGGTGCAGCAGGGGGTCCAGGAAACAATGTTTCAAAGAGTGTAATAACAGAATATCATAAAAGGTGAAAAGAAAATAACCACATAAAGATGATCATACAAATACGAAGTACAGCACAGATCCAGTTGAGTAGGGGGATTATTTTACACCAATAATTTGTATATATCTGTTGAAAAGACACAGATATCAAGAAACTTTGAATGACTGTCGGACAAAGAATATCGGATCTCATCAAGATACATATAGGACACCATATCATTAAGCCATTTCTTAAAACAAGGAGGGGTGGAGAATTTCCATTCCCTCGGAATAGCCCTTTTCCCAATCACAAACCAAACATAAGAGCCTGCTGTAGAGACATGGGAAGGGTATGAGAAAGTTAAGCGCAACCCAAATTTATCAAATGGTTGTCATGGGTCAGATGTCTGCCATCTGACCCATACCTTAAATGTAAATATGTTGCACCAGAAGTCTAAAAGTTTAGGTCAGGAGCAAAACTGACGCCCCAGGATTTTAAACTTCTGATTTACATTTATCACAAACTGGTGAGACACTGGGAAATGGCTTAATAAGTTTAGTTTTGGAGAAATGCAGCCTATAGATAACTTTGAATTGAATAAGTTCCAGTCTAGAATTGATGGAACAGGTTTTAATTCTCAAAAGACTCCACAGCTTATCTGAGATTTCACCTAGTGTATCTGAAGAGGGGAAGAGAGACTGTAACATTGGAGAGAGTCAGGAGAACATCTTCTGCATACAGACCAATAGGGCTGTCCGTGGCATAGTCCGGGATGCCAGCAATTAGAGAATGGGTCCTGATTGCAATTGCAAGGGGTTCCAATGGACAACACAAAAAGCAACGATAAGAGAAAGGTTCCATGATGCAACAAGAAAGGCGCAGACCTGTCATGATTAGTCAGAACTGAGGATTTGGGGTGAGCATAAAGCCTTTTTAGGAATTTTCAGTAAAAAATCAGATTTTAGTTCCTTTGAACATTGACCCAAGTCAATTTCAGTTATTAATTTAGAAAAACAGGAAACGGCATATTCCAAGTCTAAAGTTGAACAAGATAGAAAATTTGTAGAGGGAGTTGAATATTAGAGAGAAACAATAAGATCTTTCAACCTGAAAAGAAATGGAGCGCAATATTAGATATTGAATTACAGGAGAAAAAATCTAAAAAGCTGGCCGACTTCATGTTTGAAATCACAGATCTCCACCGTACATAAATCATTCGCATGTTATAATCCTAACCCTACGGCTAACTGCATCCCCCTGTTTGATGTCACCTTAATTATGTCTTGTGATCTTTCCCAATGTACATTAATTTACTCTAGAAAAAAAAAATCCCATACTAATGCATTTTTTCTTAAACATCTATGAATATGTATGAACTGGATAAAAAACAAGAAAAATACATAAGTTGTTGTACCCGTTAAAACTTAAAATCAAACACAAATTTAGATTTCAAACTGATTACCTTTTACTGAAATAATTTCAACGAGAAGCAAGTTGTTGTCATCAACCTGTCTAATTGTACTCGGGGAAAGTTGTATAAAAAACAGGGGATCACATTTAGGAAGATTTGTCAAAAAAAAAATTTTTAACAAATTAATTGCACATTTTTTAAGGGTTTAGAGTGAGATAAGTTTTTTAAGTTTATTTTTTAAAATAAGATTATTTTAAAGGCTAAGGAACTGGACAGGAACGTTTGTGTTGCTTGTTAATCAGACGAAGTTTCAGCCGACTCGTTTTTTTGTCCGGTAAAGCCGGAAGTTAAGTTCCTGACTCAACTTGGTTGGAAGCACAGGAGCTGCTGTAAAGGACTTAAATCTGTGTGTAAAGGTGAGTTTGTGCTTCAGACCAATAAATATAAAAACATGCGTGAATGCTGTGAGTTTTGTATGAGTTTCTTCTGCTTTTATCGAGTGTTTGAGTTGAGGTACTCCTTTGTTTACATCCGACCTGCTACACGTGCAAAGAGGGCAGCGACACGTGCTAACAGAATAGGCTGTCAGAAATAAACAGAAAAATGAAATTAAACGAATATTCAAGTAGATGTTTGTGCTTGTTACATACGAAAGCTGTTCTGTGAAAACCGGGTAGTATTTTAGTTGGAACAGCTGCGAGTGCTTCACTCTGCTAGCATGTTGTTAGCTAGCTTCATTAAGAGCCACTACATTCATTCTGAGCCTGTTTGCTCATGCTTTTCCTCTGTGTTTACTGGAAAATGTATAAGCTTGGTAAACTCTCACATTCTTTAAAAATAGTTACCTAAGTCACATTTTCCGAAGGTTTGTTAGTTTTGTTTATTTGACTTTATGTCACAACCAATGAGAAGTAATCCTAAGGTTGTTATCTAATGATCCTAATGTATGAAGTTTAAACAAATTAGGAAGGTTACAGCATTTAAAACCCGACATCCTGTTTTATGTCACTTGGTTTAGATTAAAGCGTGAAAAAGTTGTTTCAAGTGTGTGTATAATTATGTATTATCTAATTGGTTGAAATATTAATTTCCTTATTATCTGTTACACATTTTTGCCAATGAAAAATCAGCAACAGACAACTTGTGCCTTAACAATAATACTAATGTAGACAATAATGTCAAATTTAGTAGTAAAGTTACAGTTTTTTAAATAATTTTTTATTAATGACCTTAAACTTTTCAAAAGATGTATAAGGCATGCCTTCTCATATTACTACTATTAGAATGGTTGCCATGGACTGGTTTTGTACTGTCAAATATAAAACATAAACAGTAAAAAGTAGCACTTTAAGAATAATAAATGTAGGATTAACATCAGGCTAGGGCTGAACGATTTTTAAGAAAAAGATTGTGATTTTTTTTTTTTCCGGCAGAGATTGCACTTCAGTTCAGTCACGTTTTATTTTCTTTAAATCAAGTTTCAACAAATTCCATTAAGACAAAGTTAGAATAAAACTGCTGCCAACAGATTTCAACTGCTGCTTTTCTTTGATATTAATTTCTTCTGGTCCCGCTTCAGCCATGTTTGAAATTGAATGAATAGCTACACACTGATTGGAGTGGAGAGCATGTGATCTGGTGCAGCTTTCTGATTGGTAGCTGACACTGTGCCTTCTACACCGGCATTGGTCATACATGTGAAATTATTATTATTATTATTATTGATGAAAATATTGGAGCACTGAGGAAAAACAGCAGTTTAGACAATTCCAAAATCGTGTTGTCTGAGATCGCGATTTTCGGTTTAAGATGATTGTTCAGCCCTACATACTTTAATAGTCTTGTCGCAGTTTATTATAAAATCCTCCTTTTTACAGAGGAATAGGCAATGCGCCGCTCAGAGTTGATAATTTTTATATCTTTTTATATTGTCATATTATTTTCATAACTCTTACTGCAAAAGCTCTAACATCCTGATTTTAAACGCCTTTATTGATGTGAGATCAGTGTATTGTCAAATATGAAGCGTTAGCAAACACGATTGATTGTTCTGAAACAGTGTGGATGAGTAAAGGTCGTCCAGAGTGTCGCGTATAACCTATTGCCTTTTTATGCATATGGGACCCTTTAGGGCTGTTCACAGTGGAGTCTGGTGTTGGTTTCATTTAAACTCTTAATGTTTAAAACCATAAATTCATAGAGGAATTTTGGATTTATTTTAAATTGAACATTTAGGCCTTTGGTGTGATTGTGGCTTAAATTACACTCTCAGCTCAGGTAAAGCTTACATCTTTAAAACCAGCCTGCTTAACAAGTACTGTGTGGCGTTAAGCTTATTTTTTCCGCAACCAACTCACATGGTTTTATCACTAACTATATTTTTCACAAGGGGATCATTTTGTCTGTTTGTGAGGGAAAAGTTTAGTGGACTTACAGTTGTGACTTGACCAGAATGGACCGAGCAAATTTATTTTACGCTATAACAAACCAGAGAAAGCTTTGGTTCAACATGTCTGGAGCGTCAATGAAGAAAATTTGAACAGTAATTTTTAACCCATATCTTTAAATTCAGTTTACCTTGATAATATTAACTGGCCCATGCCTAATGTTTACTATGGATCCTGAAAACGGCTTTAATTAGGCAGTTTGAGTAAAATTGCCACGTCTTAGTCGCTTCTATTGCTGTGGACTTTTTAAGCACAACTGCGTTTGACTGAAAGACAGCAGTTGTAGTTTGTAACTTTTCGGTCTCTGCGTGCTGCTGAACTTTGTGCACGTAACATGTTGGCCCTTACCAGACGGTAAGACTCTTTCTTCTGACCCTCTTAATCCCTGGTGGCCGGCTTGTGACCATGTACCGTGGCGTTTATGCAGTGTGCGCGGCCTGGGGGCCAATCATCTCCAGCCATCATGGCACAGACACGCAGGACTGGAGAAAGCAATGGGCCGATGCTCTTTTTTTCCATGCTCTTTCCTCTGAGTGTGTTTGGGTGAGATGGTGTTATAGGGTGTGTGTGTGTGTGTGTGTGTGTGTGTGTGTGTGTGTGTGTGTGTGTGTGTGTGTGTGTGTGTGTGTGTGTGTGTGTGTGTGTGTGTGTGTGTGTGTGTGTGTGTGTGTGTGTGTGTGTGTGTGTGTGTGTGTGTGTGTGTGTGTGTGTGTGTGTGTGTGTGTGTGTGAGAGAGAGAGCTAGAAAGATAAAAAAAATTAACAGTACGATGTTTTACAGAGTGTACCGAGGGGATGATTTAACACTTTCTGTGACAGTCGTGGAGAACTAATTGATATATATTTTATTTTTTTTCTAAATCAACGCCGTCTTAAAATTAGGACCCACTGCTGCCTCCTATCAGAAAAGGTCTGATGAGGAAGATTACAAGTTAAAGTCTCAGTGCAGCTAATCCAACCTTGCTAACAGGGCTTTCTGGTATGAGATTTAAAGCTTTGTGTCCTTTAAATGATGTGGGTCTCTGTCCATTGTAGTCCCACTCTGCTGAGGATGCCAGCTTTGCGAGTTAAGGTTTTCTTGTCAAGATTTATGGTTTGTGTGACTTTACAGTTAGAAATAAGACGTCATAATCAATAACAAGAAATGTCAGAAGGCAAGATACACAGTTTAAATGTGAGGCAGATTTGAGGCATTTTTCAGTAAATTACAACACCTCCAATTAAGTTTGTCCCAATCTGAGATCGATAAAAGATATCGGTCATTTAAAAAAAATAGTCAATATTGGCATCTAAAGTCTCCAATATAAGAAATTCAACACACCAGTCTGCTCTAGTTTGTAATCCACGTCACAATTTCTATTTAGCAGCTTGTATCCATCATGCAGAGCTGAGTAACGACTACAACCTTTTGTAATTTCTAATTGTTATAAACTTTTGGTTTCTATTTAACAACTCTTATTCAATTACTTTCTAACACTTAACACTAGCGGAAGTAATAAATGTGAGTATGATTCCTGCCAATATCGTATCAGGTCAATTTTGGTATTGGAAAAATGCCACACCCCAATCACCCATTGTCTCACATGCTTATTTATTATTTGTGACCTTGGAGTTGTTCTAATGTCATTGGTACTTTATATTTTGTAAATGGCCAAAGGGATTAGAGGCGTCTTCCTTTTTGTGATGGAAATTATTTTGAAAGGGAATTCAGTTGACAAGAATATAGGAGTTAATTTCAGAAGTGTTGAGTTTGGAGCAGAAATTCATATTCCAGTAGATTAACAAACATAAGCCCCAGAGCTACAGGAGAGTGGTTTATATTTAGTTACTGGTTCATAAATAAGTTAAACTTATAAACTTACATCCAACACAACTAACTTTATACATTAAACTTCGATTTACCCATTTAGCAAAAAAAAAGTGACCTTTTCTTGCAGTCACCTTCGTACAGATGAACACATGGTAGTCGATCAGCTGCTCGGCTGCAAGCCTTGATCTGTCTAGTTCGTTCTTGCTGAATTTGGAAATGGAGTAAACTGTTTTCCAACCTCAAAAAGCTCCGGGTGTGGGATTTAATGTATGTTTGTTTTTTCTAATTATTGTTCACCAAATCCCTAAAACCACAATGGGTTTGTTTGCAACGATAAAGATAAGATAAGATAATTTATTAGTCTCCCATAGGAGAAATTCCTCTTGGAAGCAGGGGCAAAACTGCAATACAACAACACTAAAAAGCCCATCCGAAGGACAGTGAATAAATACATAACAAGACAAATTAAAAAACAAAGTGTCAGATCAGCAGTACATCCCCATAACCATTTCCATTCACATACAATACATCCTGTACATGCAACTCTTGATCATCGTCCGATAAACCCGACCAACCAACTGGATTTATTGACTTGTAGTGTCATATCTTGAAATCTTAATGTATTAATAAGTTATTTTTGATTTAGAAGTCTGACATCTCATTCTCCTGTGTGCTTAAATTAACATGTAAGAAGTTCTCTCAATCACTCCTTTGAAACTTTAGTAATCTAGTAACATTAATCACTATTAATTTGATAATTTTATCTTTTTCTTTAATCACTGCAGATTTATTCTCTGGCTCCACAGGTGGGATTGTTTTCCCTGGACTGATCTGCGTGCATGCCTGTGCCGTCGGGGCAATGTACAGCGCCTACCAGGACCGCAAGGAGTTGGAGGACGATCTCTATCAGGAGGATGATGACTCTGACGGGTCGGAGGCCAACAGTGAGCTGGAGTTTCATCTCTACAGCCAGCTCCACTACTCCTCTAATGCTGGAGAGCTGGAGACTGGAGCAGAGGAGAAGGACGACGACAGGTGGGAAAACCAGCAAAGTGATACGCCTGAAAAGACCAAAGATGAAGACCCTGAACTGAAACCTACCACACGGAGCAAACCTGCATTATCTACCGATGACCATTTAAGAAAGAAGAAGATTTCAAAAACAAAGAAGGGCAAAATTGTAACCAAGGGTCAGAAGTTGTTGTTATCGCACCTCGAGGAGGTGATCGTGATTGACTCCAGCCCTGGCGTCATCTCCATCTCTGACAGCGATGAGGAGGATGCAAGTGTCTGCGCTCACAAGGGTCATGGTTCACGGCAGCTACAGACCTCCACGCCTGCACAGCAGGTAGAGGAAATAATGAGACACAACATGCATCTATACAGCTTGTATTAAAGGGCCATATTACTCAATTATAACAATTTTTACAATTCACTTGTGTTTAGGATTGTAACCCATGTGAAATTTGAAAAAACAAATGTGTAAAACAACTTTCAACACATTAGAAATTTTCCTAGACTGATGATGTATTCGGAATCCCGATTCCTGATACAGATATTCCCTCAGAATATAACACAATGAGCATCAGCGACAAAACTAGTGACGCCATAGTTCACGGCTCGAATTTTACTTGAATTTACGATCTGAGTGGTGAAAAATCAGGTGAAGGGAAACATATTAAAACAGCATAGACTTGAATACCTAATTAACCGGCACCCTATGAAGGGATTTTAAAACCCTTTTGTTGCCAGCCCAGTCTGCTTGGAAGTCACCACCGTGATAATTGACCCATTCAGGTAGCTGTTGAAATTTCTGCTCTGGGTCTGACTAGCATTATTATTCTCATTTGTCAGCACATCACTCCAGACAGTTTAACATAATAGCAATATTTACAGCTTGAACTAAACATACTAAAAGCACACAAAAGTTGCAGGCAGGAAGGAGTTGTTGGTTTTTCAACATAAAGTAAACGTAAACGTTTCATTATATTTAAATTTCTAACAATTTTGCTGTGGCGATGCGACTCGATAAATTGCATGTAGCCGAAACCCTGGCGGATGTCTGTTGGTTGTGATAGTCCTACTTTCTTCGACGAGATCAGTCAATTTTGGATGTAAGTGGGATTATCCAGCATCGGACAATCAAACTCAATCTCACAGAAATGATGGCCTGATTTCCTGTGAAACTAATGGGAGTAAGTCTTGCATTAGTTTGTTTCCCTGGTGTTAAAAACAAAAATGTTGCTCTTTTTTATAGGTCTCTCTAGAAGTCTTTGGTGTTTCTACTATGGGATGTTATTATGTACAAATAGGCTGTGATTGTGCCTTTCAATCAACTTTTTGGGCAAATTTCACATCATTTATTCCCAGTAAGTCATGTGTTCTGGGCCACCGCATATAGCCTTTTCAGCTTGCTAGACTACTTTTTTATTCATCATATATGGTAATGATTGACAGCATATTGGTCATTACTAATGCTTGCCCTTTTTACTATATATTCACTTAAATAGTAAATAGGCCCTCTCAAGTTATCTTTCTTAAAATTAAAGTTCTAATTTTGATAGTGAATATTGATCAACATTTGAGGCTTTTGATGTGTTTATAAAGTTTTGATCATCTGTCAAGATTTGTCCATTTATTTAATTTAAGGAATGGAAACATATGAATATTTTCAGGACCTGAGATTGCTCTTTATCTGTGAACTTGCTCTCTTAACATCCTGCTCACTGTGCATGTTAGGAAGCTAAACTTGTCTTCAAACTACTTTATTGCCCTGAACAGTTACTTTTTGTTCTTTTAGAAATATACATCAGTTTATGCGATGTTCTTAATAACAAGACGGTTTCTTATTTTTTCCATTTTGAAGAACAGATGTCGGTTCATTTGCCTTAATAAAAACCCAACTTATGTTGAACTGTGTATTATGAACTGCATTATAATGACTTTAGTGTCAAAGTTTGTTGCATTTATGGCTGAACGAGCTTTCGTTTTCAACTGAAAATCGTGATCTCAGACAACACCATTTTGGGATTGTCATAGCTGCGTTTTTTTCTCGGTGCTCCAATAATTTCGTCAATAATTTCACATGTATGGCCAATGCCGGTGTAGAAAGACTCTGTGTCACCTACCAATCAGAAAATTGCACCCGGTCACATTCTGTCCACTCCAATCAGTCATTCAATTTCAACCATGGCTGAATTGGAGCCGAAACAAAGTTAATATCAAAGAAAAACGCCATTTGAAATCTGTAGCCCGCAGTTTTCATTCATGGCTGTACAGTGCAACATTTATGTCTACGTGACTTTGCAAGCTGTTTTTTTTCTACTAGGAGCAGCAAAGCCATGTGACCTCACTATGCTACATAGCGGTGGTAGACCAGCACTGCCCAATATGTCGATCGCGAGAGGAGTTCACATAGATCGCAGGGCATTAAAGGAAGTAGATGATTGCATCCATCTTTGCGGTTGTCTTTTGATTCCCATGCCGGGCAGCAAACTGATGCGCACGTTACTCTACGTTAGCGCTAGCCGCCTTAGAAGATGTATGATTACTCAAACAAGGAGTGTGAGATGGTTTATGTTCGCATCACTCGAGATGGAAAACTCACGAACAAGATAGTTGGCCAGCTGAAACACAGTCATGCGGTTGGTTGAAAGTGTTGAAAACAAACACATTTTGGGAATGCTAATGGTTAGTAGCACAGAAGGCTGCTTAATGTGAGAATTTGACCCCAGTCAGGAAGCAGCAAAAAGGTTGTTCACTTCTAAGAGGACCCGGAGAACACCTTTATAAACAGTAGTCAACAGACTTGCTGGAAGTGTTACATCACACACAAATATACATATGCTTGTATTCTATCCCTACAAACTAAAATATAGCGCATGCATTTATCTAAAACGTATATAGCACACACTTATGTATTAAACACATATAAAGCAATATTAAAAAATTAAAAGGTTATTCTGTTCGCATTTTCACTGACAAATATGTTTGTATATAAATATTTTGATTATGTTTTCATTGTATGCATTACTCCTGTTTGTCAGTGTATTGAAATAATCATTTGCATTACTTTTGGTTTTAGAGAAGTTTTGTGCTTTTACATTTTTACATTTTTTTATATGCTAAAAAAAACGGAAACCTCTATAGTACCAGTGCTAAAAGCTAAAAAAGTTAGCGTGCAGCCCTGTCATTCTCGTATTATCTTAATGTAATTCATTGAAACTTGATTTAAAGAAAATAAATCGTGATTGAAATCGAAACTGCAATCTCTGCCAGAAAAAGCTTCATAAAATTGTTCGGCCCTAGTTGCATTCATAGATGTTTAGTGGACAAACGCTAAAAGACGTCTCCTCAATGAACATTTTTTTTTTCTTTGTGCCTGAAAACTAAAAGGGTGAAAATCCCCCAAATCTCCTTTTTGAGTGCGGATTTTTCAGTTGGCGGTAAACAAACATCTATTACAGAGGAAACATGAGTTGCTGAGAATGTAAAACGAACATTAATAGATTCAGTTTTTTCTGTATCGCTTCCCTACCAGGGTAAAGTCAGAAATAATGGCTTTTGGAAAACCCTGGTCCTGATCAAGAGTGGAAACATGCCTTAATAGGAATGGTTTTCTGTAATAAATATTTACATCCCAGGATAGAATTATAACTCAAACTTTTCACACATTCTAATGAACCTAAAATGTAAAGTATAGATTGAAAAATTGGCTCTTGCTGTTTTGTTGAACAATTATTTGTTAACCGTGGGATTTTGTTTCTCTCGCTTTGTAAAAAATCTTTTAGCCTGACATTTTTGCTACAGCAATAAAATAAAATGGGACACACATTTTAATGAATAGATTTTTTCGTCCAATCCTTTCACTTACATCGTTCTCCTTAACTCGATGTTATGGTTCTTAATTTTGCTTTGATATCTAATGTTCGATACAATAATAATTCCTAATGCCCCTTATCGCACATATTAATGTTATTTGTCATATCTGTTGTCTCTCTGGTTATCTAGACGTCCCAGAAAAAAGGCAGGAGTCTCTTTGTTCCCGTCGCTGTGCTTTCCAGCAGCTCCGAATCTTCTGAGCCTGAATTCGGATCGTCGGCCTCGTCCAATTCATCCGACATAGACGATCTTGAGAACTGGATGATCTTGGGTCAGGGGAAGGAGGATGGAGACCGGTCTATCTCGCTCAATCTGGAAGGAGGGGCTCACAGGAGCAGCACAGGTGGGCCTGCTTTCTGTAGTTGGTTTATTGATCAAAGTTTGGACATTTCAATATCTTCCTGCGCGCCTGAATATGTTTGACCAGGGAAATGAAACCACTGAGTAATTTTGCATGGCTCAAATAATCCCGAATTACCTCGTCTACCTGCTGCCTGTTGATAAGGAGCGAGCATAGCAAAAAGGGAAAAAAAAAACCCTCTCTGCGAACAATCTCTGCGAATGCATGTTTGTACGTGCACCATCTGTATCGGCATGTTTACAAACTTGTAAGCTCTTAGCATTCCGGGCGCCGACCGTGCCGTCCCTCGCCTCTCCGATGCATCTTTAAGCACGCCACCGTGCGTCTTCGTGTTAATGTCTGTGTGTGAGCGTGCGAGAATATTTGTTTATAAGATATTTCTGCTTTAATCAGCATGCGTGCGTATCTCTACGTGGATACCAACAGTCATAACGCTAATGCCAAAATCAAACAAACGAGAGGAAGAAGAAGGGGGGGGGAAAGCACGCAGGAAAGGGTGCGGAGGGAGAAGGAGAGGTGGGAGTAATCAGAAACTGAATAAAAATGTTCCCCTGCAAATCTTCTCAGATCTGAACATTATCTTAACCTGCAGCCTCAGCAGCCTCCCCAGCTCTTCCTCTGCCCCCTCCTCCTCCTGCCTCTACCTAACGCTCTCCCATCTCATTCTTTTATCCTATTTTCTCACTATTGTGCTCCTGCTCTCCCCTTTCTCTGTGTCTCCCTCACCATTTCGTCCTCATTTGAATTTCCCTGGGCTGATGTTTCTGCAAGAGTGCTCACTGCCTCCTCGACACACAACTGGGCCGCAGGAGGGGGGGTCTGGAGCTGGTGGGAAGGCTGCAGGTTTTTGGGGGCCTGGATTTTGGAAGGAAAAGGGGGATTTTAGGTCTCTGTCTTTCTGCCTCTCGTCTGGCTTCGCTCTGTGATCTTTGGAGCTTGACCTCATGTCTGCACATTGGGGGTCATGGGTGTGGTGTTGGAGGAGACTTAAAGTGAGTGGATGGGGGAGGGCTTTGTCCCCTCCCAAAAAAAGAAATCGAAATAAAGGGAAGGAAATTAAGGGACGAGCCTCAGTAGTCCTGAACTGTGCCCTGATTCTTCACTGCTGACTAATTCAAAGCTGAGTCTGGGGTATATTGTGTCTTCAGTCTTAAAAAAGTGTGCTTTCTTATAGCAGACAAAGATTTATTTTTCTGCATAGATTTGGGTTTGTATTCAGAGCTTGAGATTTTTGATCTAATAAGCTGCAGTCTTTCATAACCACAAGCTCACTCTTATTTACTTTTGCTCAGTCGTGCTGCTGTAAATGCACTCCAATTTCCAAAAGGTGCATTAATCTTTCGAAAGAATAGGGTGAAAAAAATTTCAGTTATTGCTATTGCAATATTTTACTATAATGAATTTCACAGGCTTTAATTTGGTATCCTGTTTTATCGTAATAATATCATCCCGATATGAGGGTTCCTACTGGTTACAGGCATTGGTTTGGTGTGTCGAGTCACATGATTAAAAATGGCGTCTGTTAGGCGAACGTTAAACACGAGACCTAATCAGAAAAGTGCTACTGCTGCTAAATTTATGTAACATATTGATTTTATCGGTTTTAAGGAGGTGCATTTATTTATTATTTCAATGTTGACACAAACACTTGGAGGAAAAAAACACTCAGCTAGTTTAATTTTCAAACAGATTTCATTATTGAGCAGAATAGTATGTATTTTTTGCTACTCTTTACTGTATAATGATAAAATAACTGCTCCCAGCTGCTTTACTGACATACGCCTCATTGCTTACGAATTGGTTTAAAGGAGTTACCATCAACCTTGAGAAAAAAGGATTAATGATGTCAAAACTGACCGAAATTCATTACTTATATAATTTCTCTTAGAAACCTTTCATTCTTTTTAGCTGTCTGGAATAAACAGTTTATGTAACAGCACCTCCAATCTTAGCCTTTAAAAATATAATTTGATTCTACGGGTGGGCAATATGGATAAAAATCACAATTTCCATCACAATATTATTTTTATGATTAATATTTTATTTACATAAAGAAATGGGTTTCGATCAATAAACTTCACACAGTTACATCATTTAATTATAATGTCATTGTAATAAGATATTTATTAGGATAACACTAAACAATACAATAATTCACATCCCTATTTCATGTTTATTTTGCATGTTATTCATAAATACTGTTTAAGAGTATGTGTCTTACAATAGAAGTGTGATTATTCTGTAAGATCCTAACAGAGCTCCTCATCTTCAGACTGCGTGGTTTCATTTTAGTAATCAGTTCCCAGTTTTTATCTGTGCAACAGACATTATGTCTACTTTCAGGACTAGGCTGAAAATGTTTTTTACTGAACTCGTACTTTAGATTGACTTGGGTTTGGTAATTGGTTGTGTTTGCTTAATAGATGACTTTTTATTTTATCATCAATTATTAACTTTATTTCCCTGCACTGGACCCATATCTGGGTAGATAATGGATTTCATTGTTTCATTGCACTGTTATGATTTTTTTTCTTTTGAAGGACCTTGAGTTTATGTTTCACTTATACAATCTAACCGAACTAATTACATTCGATCTGTTCTTGTCTTTTTTTATTCCTTTGAAAGAAAAAGTAAAAAATTGACATATCTTTGTAAAAAATAAGTAAAATCAGCATTAATATGTAAAATAATTCCAACACGGACAATTCTGAGCCACCAATATTAGGGCTGTATTACAGTCCAATAATTAACTAAGGCTGAACGAGTGTCGAATCGTGTGTTTTTTTTTTCAGTTTACGTATTATATTTTATATTTTTTCTGAAAGGGAAAATTAACAGAGGGACAATTTTTTTAATTTTTATAATCAGGATAAAAATGCCCACTTTCTGTCAGATGACCTGCGGTGGAAGGGGTCAAAACAGAACAGCCTGTTCTCCTAAAACAGTTCCTCATTAGCATTTGAGTCAAAATGATGAATAAAACTTTTTTTGATGAAAATGCTCAACTATGATCTCGTCAGTTTAAAACATCCAAATTCCTTCAATCTAATCTGGTCCACATTAAGTTCAAACCAGTCATTATAATCGAATCTTAAAGTCAGGTTCTGATCCATTTACAAACCTTCGCAATCTACTCGATTACAGTCGAACCAATACCGATGGGAAACTTGAACATTTTCATTGAAAACAAGACATTTCTACTAATCTTATTACACAGATGATTGTGTGGATTCAGTAATAATACATAATAATATCCAAACATTTGCATTAAACTGACGTTATTCTTCAATAATACTAAACTAAGCACTTCATTTTTCACTTTCTGATCTTTTTTCCTATGTAAAGCACTTTGAATTGTCTTGTACACGAAAATGTGCTATACAAATAAACGTGCCTTGCATTGCCTAAAACTGCTTTGCTTTGTATTTTAAGTAGAGGGACCAAAGGCCACAAACTGTTTTTTAAGCTGCATTTTGTCGAGGATACTCGAATCCTAATATGACAAATCCACCAATTATATTTTAAATAGAGCTGATCCAAGTTAATCCAGATACCTTTTAGCACTCTTAAATAAAAATTGCAGTTGTAAGATATTTTAGCCTTGGATTTATTTATATAGGCGACAACAGCTTTGAAAATAACTAGACATTTGACTTTAGGAAAAGAAAATTAACAAATCTAAGGTTTGGAAATTGTTTTGGCAAAGATATTTTACATGTTAAAAACATGTTTTCTGTAATACAAGGTCTGTTACAATGTGCACTTAAAGGTCATGTGCAAGTGTGGCATTGTATATGCCCTAATTGGGGGAAATAAATGAAAAGCATTATGGATAATAACAATAATGTCTAAATAATGAACCTGAAAACTGTCTGTATGATAGACTGTTATTACCTCTGGTGTCTTTCTAAATGCTTTTTCCTACTATTGAACCCAAACTGTCCAGTTTAGTATTAAATACTTAATTAATTTAATCAAAATACTGTTATTCAGTTGCATATTTCTGCCCCTGTTTGTGTTTAGTCATAGTTTTCTAGACAAAAGTGCTGGTGTGAATTTTAATAGTTTGAGTTGTTGTCAGAAGTTGCTATTGTAATAAGTAAAAAACATTTTGTAATTTTATTTCAGAGGAGAAGAGACCGTTTAGCCTCTCTTAAATGGCTTGTTTGATTTTCAGTGTGACTACAATAAGCATCCAGGCTTTGGCAGCCATGATTATTTTATATGCCGTGCTGAGATTTGACTTTTGCTTACATGTATCTTTGACAGGGTTTGGAGAACAGTGACTAATGGCGTTTGTATGCCTAAAGCCCATCTCAGCGCTACCGTCAAATTGCATTCACTAAAATTAGTCTCCCGCTCTCGCCTGAGGGGAGATTGAATCTGTTCATCCTCTTCCTCTCTCTCTCACTGTCTGTGTCCTACAGGGTGACACTAATGATACCTTTAGAGTCCGTTCTTTTACTCCTTTTAAGTCGGTTTAAGTCTGTTGGCGTTGAACGCTTTGACGAACTCGCTCGCGCTCATGACTGGTGTGATTATCTGTCAGCGGGGGAAGCTGTTGGTAGGTGGATCTGTGACAACACGGTTGATTAAAAATTATTTTAAAAAAACTATGAAGTTCAACTGAGGCTGGGCTGTGGGATGTCTGACTGTCCAGCAGCAACCGGAAAGAACGGAAAAAAAAAAAAAAAACGTCCCACAAGCCAGCCCCGTGCTTCTTCCGTCTGGAAAAAAAGGTTTGTGCTTATGTTCCCGTGATAGAATCCGGGCTGTAGGCGGGATGTCCTCAACTTTGTTCATCATAAGGGGTAAACTTCACTCAGTGGTCACACTTTTTTTTCCACCCTCTTCTTTTCCTACCACAGTTTTTCCTTCTTTGCTTTCTTTCTTTTTTTTCCCCTCCCTCTGTCCTGGTCGCTACACACCAAACTTTGTTTGAGGCTTAGAGAATCGGCTCTGGTTCGCTATCCGGGTGGCTGATCACATTGGGATGTGTGTGTGTTTGTTACTGCAAAGAAAGTCCTGCTGAAGTTGAGGAGTGTTTGAGTCAGGAGGGAAAAAAGGTAAGTGTCTCTCACTATTAAATATATAAAAAATGCTGGGCACTGTGCTAGTTTTTGGCGTGGCTGAGTGTGCGCCGGCGTTGTGCGTGCGTGCGTGGGTGGGCGGGCAGGGGGACATGGATAGGATCAGCTCTTATCTAGGCTACCCAGTGCCACGCGAGGTGTAACGCCACACCCACAGCCGCGCACGGCGTGTTTGAACAGACGACGCACACACACTGAGCTGAAATCGGCGCGCCGTAGTTCGACTTGTGTTATCCAGTTTTTGGTTGATTTTTTGTTTGTGTTTTTTACGAAAGAAATGCAAATCTGATGAGATTACTGCGAACGTCTGATTTTTAGAGGTTGCAAAATAAATTGTACAGATTTCGTGATAAGTGGGATGCTTTCAAATTTTGATTCAAAAATCCCAACTTTTTAATAAATTATTTCTGATTTTTATCCATTTCCATTACATTTTTTTATGTTTATACTGTATTTTTGTACTTGATCTATTTGAAAATCTGGACCAAATTATTTATTGAATCATTAAAATCACAAATTCTCTCTGGTATTTACTTTCAGCAGATAAGTTTAAAACTTTTTTGTGCTTATATATGAGCTAATACGTCTGTACTTCTGGATGTAGAAACTGATGAGCAGCTTTGTGTTACTGCTCCTCTCTGTTTGTGGCTGATGCTTCTTCCTTTCGTCCCTTTTGACCTTTTGTTCCTCCTTAACTAAAAGCCACAGATCTTGATTCGGAGCTGTGTTTTCTGATGCAGCGAAACAACACCGTGTTGTGTTTTCTGTTTCAGATTCGTAATGTGCCGGTAGGATTTCCAGTGGTTTGCATTAAGCTTTAAAAAGCCACAGCAGTTGAAACTCAGCTGATTGTCAAATGAACGGATTTGTGATAATATTCTGAGTGTTTGGTTAAATATGAAATATTTTTTATTCTATTCTATCTAAAACAGAGTTGTCTTTTAAATTATCGCTGCTTGTAGCTCTTGCAGATGTTCTTTCGTCTGACCCAAACGTCCCGTCTGTCTCGTGCCGATACGAGTTTATTTATACCACTTATCTGCATCTGGATGGGATGAGTCATCCTGTCTGAAAGTAATTTCTGTCAAAATTATCTATGAAAATTTGTCAATTTATTTTTTTCTTGGAAACTTTGACTAAAAAAAAAAAAAAAA
>JAVLVB010001120.1:765544-795110 GCA_032876305.1 Orestias chungarensis
GTGTGTGTGTGTGTGTGTGTGTGTGTGTGTGTGTGTGTGTGTGTGTGTGTGTGTGTGTGTGTGTGTGTGTGTGTGTGTGTGTGTGTGTGTGTGTGTGTGCATGCAGAGGTGGGGGTAAGACAGTAATAGATCCACAAAATCTCCCCCTGCTCTTTGACGGCCCTCTGCCTTTTTCTTTCACCTTTTTCCGGTCTCCTCTACCTCTGGTGGCACTCGCCGCGGCCAGATCGGTTTAACAGTCAACAGGATAAGGAGGGGAGAACCTCTAGCACACAAACATGTTTGGGTTCGTATGCATGCCTCGGTATGCAAAGGGTTGCCTAATAATAGCCGCCCAGTGTTTTTCACAAAGTCCCAGCGGATGGCTGTGTGCATGTGTGTTTGTGTGTGTGTGAGGGAGATTGTTGGCAGCGTACCACAGATATACACAAGTGTGTCTGTTTAGCAGTTTTTCTCTCCAGAGGCTCGGAGGTGTGTTTGTGGCCATTCCAAGGCTTCTCCTCGCGTCTCTTAATTAAGGCTCTAGTCAGACGGACCAGCTGGGCCAGGTCTGGCCTCGGTGGCGCTTACTGTAATTTGAAGCAGTCTTGTGCGTCCTCTCCTGCGTACTTTCTATTCACCTGTTCTCTTGTTTTGGGGATTCGTTTGGCTTTTGTTTGTCCCATCGATTGAATTCTGTTTTTTTTCCCTCCTGTTTTATGATGTCCTGAATCAGACTATTTATACTGGTGCCCCAAACTTGCTTTTACAACATGGTAGAAAAGAGAGGTTTGGCGTTTACAGCATATCAGTTCAGTCCTATTAGGATCTGAAAGATTCCCAGGTAACTTTATTCTTATTGAACAGTGCAATCTCTTAAACACTATCAAGTAAAATTAAGTTCTGCCTCATCAAATTAAATGTCCAAAACACACTAGAAGTGATATCTGACGTGTGGCATGACAATCCTGATCAAATTTTTGGGAATTTATCCTCGTATCTTCCTCTCTTTCAGTCTTTTGTCTAATTTTTCTTCTTACATCCCCAGTAATTCACCATGGAACAGAACCAGCGTGTGGTTATACTGCAGCTGCTATGAAATGCTATTAGCTATTAGCTTTCTTAGGATTTTCTGGTATTTTCTAATAAAACCTTCTATGGAATTTTCTCTACTTTAGTCTTTCTGCAGTGGTTTAATGTCTCTAAAACTGAATCCCATTTTCTAGGGTAGAAAAAAAAGACAATTAAGGAATGAATTGACTAGAAAAACTCTTATACAAAATGATGCAAAATGTTAATGAGTGAGAGAACAAGACTTTCAGCTGATAACAGGAAGTGTGAGCATATTGCGGCAAACTCGACCTGTTATGTCCTTCTGATTGTTTCGTTAGAACACATGTTGGATTTAGTCCTTTCATGAGAACCTTCATTCTCCAATGGACAGGACGGATTTTTGGCAATCTTAGCTGTGTTCGTAGATTCTTAAAAAAACAATTTTTATACCCTCAAAATGTTAACCCTGTAATGGTTTTGACTGTTTTAAAATGGTAAAATCCAATGTTAAAGCAACTGCATACACAGTGTGATGTTTCATGGCTCCTAGACCTTGGATGCTTGGAAAAACCCCTGTAGGCTAGTTTGCTGTCTCATATTAAGGTCCCTAAAATTTATCTGAATAGGCCAGAAATATGTGTTGGTATCAAGAAATTATATTTTTTTTAAAGCTGGATATTTAAAATCTGCTTTAACATTTTATACCAGTTGAGAAAGAAATATGCCTGTTTATAATAAGTTTACTCTTGTAAAAAATAAATCAGTGTTTTTTATGATACATTTTTGATCATTTATTGTCAATATTCTAGCAAACAATGTATGTGGCAAAGGGATTAAACAAAATATCAACCATGAATACGTATTTCAAAATTGTATCTGCTGTACTTTGAACCAATATTACTAAATATGGTAAAAGTGCCAATATATATTAAACTAGACATTTAGGTGTTTTCTTTTTATTGGATTCTTATGACAGTAAAAATGTATTTTTTGTGTGGAGGAAACCTGAAAACAATGAAGCGAGAAAGATTAAGTGAGAAAAGGAAAATTCAGCCAAACTCCTTTCTCAGAATCAGAATAACAAACTCTCCCTTGAGATCTGTTTAACTGCTTTAACTCTTGAATTCAGTCGAAGTCTTCGCTCATGCTATGTGATCTTGTCTAGGCGCGGGCCTCTGAATTGGAACACCCTGGCCGCCTCTTTATCCGGGGGGGGATTAAGGTTAAATGAAACGCTGCGATTCTGTCGGCAGGTGCCCCGATAAAGCCAACGTCGGCATTGGGAAAGAAATTTAATAATTGGGGGATAAAATCGGAGCAAGTGAGATAGTTACTGAGTCTTTGATGAGTAGTCATTGATATTTCTGCACAGGCTTCCAGACAAACACGGCGAGTTCATCACTCACTTAAGCAGAGGCGGATTTCTCTGCATCAGAGTTAGCTTGTTTAAAGTTTAAAAGCTTTTAGTGCAGACTTTAACATTACCAAACTGGAATCATGAATTGGCTCCATTAATAAAAACAAGAAGTGATTACATCAATCCAAGAAGCTTTTATGTGTTTACTACAGTGTTAAAAAAAAAACATATTTTTACATAGCAGTTCCCATACTAATAGGTTTAAATTTCTTAAAGTAGCCTAGCGTTTATCAACTATTTCTGTCGAGTGTGTGTGTGTGTGTGTGTGTGTGCGTGCGTGTGCTTGTGTGTGTGTGTATATATTTATGTGTATATATATATATATATATATATATATATATATATATATATACATACATACATACATACATACATACATACATACACACACACATGTAGTTCCGAACGAGTAATCTATTTGGACGAGAGCCTTTCCATGAGTGCTGATATTCACTGATAACAGCACTGGGACTGTTCACAGCTGTATCACTCCGCTACACCAGAATTCTAACAGTTAATTTTAAATGATACAAACTAGCTTGTGCGCGGAAAATGTTAACGTGCGTTGCATGGCAACAGCATTGTCGAGGAACTATTTGTGTTGGCGGAGTCAACAGATCATCAGATAAACAAATAAATCACAACCTTTTGTGGTGTAATATTGCTAACTAATAAAATGTGTTTGTAGAACTGTTTTATAAAAGCAATATCACACTCCAGGTCGTGCTATATCATTGAAAATCGACACTTCGGATTGTCTGCTATTAATAAAAGTGATATTAAACAGCCAAAAGTAAAGTCCAGTCCAAAATTAGTAGTTTTTCAGATTAAATTTAATATGTATAAGTTTGTCTAAATGAGCAATTTTAATCTGTAAACAAAAAAACATTACTGTCAAAATGAAAATAGGTATTTTATTTTTCTAAATTAAACTGAACTTACAGTTCAGTTCCTAAGTATTTTACGTTGGATTGGGTTCAGTTGTTCGCCTCATCTCCTTGATGAATAGAGGGATGCTTCAGATAGAATTAAACCGAGTGTGGGATTTAAACGCTGTCACATATGTAACCATGCTGAGTTTGGAGCCAAATTTACAGTGGCTCTTTTAAATTTCTCAGACCTTCGTGCTGTTAAAAATATCGATTTCAGCCACTGATCCGGCCGTCAACAACAGCCGTTGCATTACGTGAGCCCTTTTGAACAATTGCCAAACCCCGATTCCATAAACATGGCACTTTTTTAAGGTTTTTTGCATTTAAAATTGCTAATTCCTTTAATCTCTTTTTATTTTTGGCCCCTAAAGAGTAAGTTTTGAACATTATTATGCGCATTAAATATGAAGATAAAATATTTCAAAGATATAAGTGCATCCTAGAGTAATCCTGGACAAAATGGCAAGCTAGTACAATAAAACGTAACTATTTTAATTTATATTACTAAATTCCTGTTGACTGGTTTCACTTTTAGTGCAAAATTATAATTTTATGTATTTGATGTCGTTTTCTTTAAGTCGTTTTCAGGTTTTTGGATATGATTTTGTTTTTTAATTAAGAATCAAATTTTGTATTAATAATTTTTTCAATACTCTACATCCGGCAACGTAATTTATAACACATGCATAAAAAAAGCCCACGTTTAAGTTCTCCTATGAATTATTTTCCAGATTCTTAAATTCTTTTCGGGGAAACTGTTAGATTCGCCTGTGAACAAACAGCCGCGGCTAATCTTTACAGGACTAGTTGTCTCTAAACAGATTAGCTCGCCGGCGAGCAGGTGAGTGCGTTTCCGTCCTCTGAGTGCCGAATGATCAATAGTAATTGGGTTGTGTGTCTCAGACCTGCTCCTTGCCTTTGAACCGCGGGCCTTTTGTAGGCTGATTCAGTGCCAGAAGAGAAAGGGGGACAACGGGGGAGAAGAAAAAAAAGGGAGGGGGGTTGGAGGATGTTTGCAAGTCGACGAGCATGACTGACTCCCTCAGCCAAAAGTCCGGATATTTATTCAGCATTACTCACTAATCTGGAAAAAAAAGAAAAAAATCCCTCTGCCTTTTTGTGTCCGCTCCTTCGTTTTCAGTATTGGAAGGATGAGGAATCTCTTATATGTGACAGAGAGTGCATTTCTAAGAGGGGGACGCTGTTGGTTGATCTTTTTAAATTAGGTGTGATAGCAGCCATATAAGTCTTTATGGTGCATTAACAGGCCCGGCTCCTCGCTCCCTCTTGTTTACAAATACAAACTCACTCGGAGAGCATTTCTTTCCTACGCCACCCGTCTTTATTCTGCCTCTTTTATGACTTCCACAAAAGCAGCCCGTGTTGTGTGAGGTTTGAAGCTCCTCTGGTATTAGCAGGAAGGCATTAGGCATAAACTCAAAGGTATATTAAAGCAACGGCCCTGTTGTTCATATAAACACACCAATTCAATTTGGCATGCCCCACGGGGAATGGGATTTCACCGGCGCGGGAGGGAGGGAGGGAGGGGGCGTTGAGGTAAGACGAGTAGATGTGTTACAAAGGGATCTCGGAGAAGTGCAGAAGCAGGAAGAGGGAGCAAAGGGGGGGAAAGGTTAAGGCTGTAGCGTAGAGATTAGCATTCTGGAGTAGCGTAGTGTTTAGACGACGGTAGTTAATGAGTTTTGTTCCGTTGAACTTCATAATAGGAGCAACTGTGGGTGTTCATATAGTGCCTTGCAAAAATATCCACATGCATGAAATAATGGCAGCAGAAACTTTCATATGTTTAACTTGGTTTTGGTGTTAGACTAGCATCATGTTGCATGCCATTTAATTGGAGGATTTAGGAGTAGTATTATGCATCTCCCTTTCCTTACAGCCTCTCCTCTGGGATTTAACTTGAGGTATTCCCACAGCATGACGCTGCTAACTAGTTTGGATGCTTTGGTTAAAATAGAATCTGCTAAATGCATAAACATTTTGGTTTGGTGTGTCGAATGTAAGCTTATGTAATAAAAAAAAGAGTTATTTACATAAGTAAGTATACATTTTCCGTTGTCAATATTATGGTTGTGTTTTATTGTGTTTAGATTCGTTGTCTGTTTTTAATAAAACTGATATCAACAGTCGAATATGTATGCAATATGACAGAGTTGTAAAGCGCATGCCTCATAGTTGTCACGTCAACAGGATTTCCCAGTTAAGCTGTCGAATACTGCAGCTCCTCCAAACATGCCAAGAATTTCACTGGCATTAAAGAGGCTCTAAAATGTAGGAATGGTATTATTATCTTGGTGCCACTATTAAAACTAATCCACACATACTCTGGACAGTCCAAAATCTTTATTCAGACTGCGCCGTGTGCAGTGTGGTTCTCCTCTGCACGCTTGGACAGAGCGCTGTGTGGGAAAACCCTAGATTTATATTATTCAGTCCAAATTCAGATGGGCTTGTCAGGGAAGCTGCTGTTTTCATTACCTGTCAGAAGGAGGAGGAAGAAAGAAAAAAAACAGTAGATGGATGCAAAAGAGGGGAGCAAATTAAACGACACTAAATGAGACCCTCTATCTCTCGGCTCTCACCCCCTGCCATCCTGCCATTCCCTCCCAGCGCAGCTGACATGCGCAGACTCTTGACAGCTCGCCGTTGTTCAGCTCTATCTGCAGGTTGCCTTTCGCCACGGTTTATCTGTCAGTCAGATGCTGCAATTATTTTGTTCGTCACCGAGTTACATCTTTAGCCAATATGGAATCAGCTGAGCCAGACGCCGTGGATGTGGGTATGAGAAAAAGAGGCCTTTGGGTTTTTATTGAATGAATTTGATGCTGATTTGTCATCTAGTAAAAGAAGGAAAGCTTAAAAATCATCAATAATGTGTTGTTAAAGATGATTTATGCATCTTGTGGGGAAGTGAGGGGAGGCCCCTGTGTTTCCTCCCATTACTCACTCCTCCTCCCACCCAGCCTCTCCCCTCTTCTTACCCCTTTCAGCCAGGCATAACCTCTGCCATCTGCCCACTCCCCCCTCCTCTCACTATCTTCCTCCTGTTTTCTATCTTTCCCCCCCCCCCCCCCCCCCCCCCCCCCCCCCTCTTTCCCCCCTTCCCCCCGGCCCATCCCCCCCCCCTCCCCCCCCCCCCCCCCCCCCCCCTCTCTCCCCCCCGTTTTTTTTTTTTCCCCCCCCCCCCCCCCCAAACCTCACTTTTTTTATAAACGCCTTTTTGGTGGTATTGAGGTACATGTGGATTATTAACTCTTATTAGTTATGCTGCTTTGACAGAAAATGGAAGGAAGAACAATGTTGGCAAATATAGGCATTTAAAAATGAGATACAGAAGTGTATTTAATTTTTTCCCCTCCATCTATTCAGATTAGTTTTGCGTTTGCTTTATTTTTTATTATAGGGTAAGAGATAATGATGGGCTGTTGTTCAGTACTTTTGGCAAAAATACATTTTTTTTTTTTTACCAAGATTCACTGTGGAAAACATAATTGTGTTATTTTTAACACTGGTGTTTCCAAATCAGAAAACATGACTTTAAAGTTGAATAATGTCAATACTTTAACGCCATGGTAAAGCTGAAAATGTACCACAATTCATCATTGTTATTATTACTATGATTATGCTTATTATTACAAACAGACTGGTTCATGTATGAAATTTTATCAGTGGTTTTAAAGCGTAATTGGACATTTTATCCAGTTAAAGTATGATCTAATGGTTATATGGTGAGAAGCAGCTGTTTGATGTTTAATTTATAAAAAATAATTATGTATACTATACAATATTTTATATTTACATGAACATAATGAAAAGTTTTCTTTTTGCTATAAAACAGACCCATCAAACTGCATCAGACTGGTAAAGATATTTCAGCTTTTCGAGACATTCAGCTGCAATGCTGATAGTCGAAGAACCCCAAAATGCTTATAAATTTACACAAGCCAAAAGTCAACTTACTTAGCATTAGCTGCTAGTAGCTTCTGAATGCTGAGGCGGTGTTCCTAATGTCTGATATAAAGTACATTTATAATTTTATTCCCTTTGACTCATTCATGCAGGTTTAAGTAATCCTTGAATCTCTCATGTCAGCAATGTGGTGAGACGTCCCACAGAGCACCCCTAAACCACCCCTTCCACCCCACAGCTCCGCCAGACTAGCGACAGCTGCAATTATCAAACAGCAGGGGGAACTACGCAACTTCTTTCATGATTTGAGAAAGTTGAGAAAGTTTTTCGCGATTCTTGTCCTGCATCAAGGACGTAAACGTTTGACAAAATTTGTTGTGAGTGTTCTGACAACTATCAGATATGCATCCAATTAAGCACCTCGTATGCAGTTTATCAGGGTTGTTTTTTTCTTTTTCTATTGGGGTGAGAATATCCTAATTAGGTCATGCAGACTACCATGAAAAAATACATACTGTATGGATGGCATATGAGCAAAAAAAAGAAATAAGACATCAAATGTGTTCTGGTTGAGATTTTAGTGTTAAATGTGAAATATGATGCTACAGCCTTTTTGTAAATCTACATTAAAGTAAGTAACCACTCATTCCAGAAAATGGTCCAGAAATGTTTGAGTGAACTCTTAAGTCATTTTGTCTAAAAACAATTATTAGTAAAAAATCCTGTTTTGAAGTCCTGTTTTGAAGTCCCTTCCTTCTTACATGCGTGATGAGACTCGATGACAGGAAACTGCTCCACTAATATAAATAATTTAAGACCCCCCAAAGCAGGAAATCTCCACAAAAATGTGTTTTAAATTTAAAGCTATTAAAAAACCGGTGATCAGTATCAGCCACAGATGCCAAACCTGCATATTCTTAGAATCTGCAATAAAATATAATTTAAAACATGTATCCATGATTGCTTTATTACCTTTTTCGACTGTGAAAAGACCAACAAAGTTCAAACTCCTCTACCTGCGACGTGCGGAGTAGCGCTGGATGATTTATGAACTACATTTGAATGAAGTGATAAAACAGCCATATTGGATGCCTTTCTTTTAATCCTCCATTGTTCGTTGTCTGTCTCCCCGTCCCGCAGAGGGGCCGCTCTAATTAAAGACTAATAATTGTATTGTTTTTGCAGGCCTTTTGAGACAGAGATTTCTGCACTTCAATCATTCTCGCTCTCTCTCTCTCTGTGCAGCGTACTTCGGCCATGGAGGGGCTATCTCTGTGGATGAAGTCTAAAAACACTCTGAATAACTGTGTGGGTGTGGGTTTCTGCAATTGTGTGTCTGAGGGGGGAGGAGGAGGAGGAGGAGGAAGAAGGAAATGGGCAAATCTAAATTAAAACTTTAAAGCATCATTATTTAATTACCCCAAAGGCTGTGGATTTTAAGGATTGAAGGGTGTCTGTGTGTGTCTGTGTGTGTGCGTGTATGTGCGTGTGCGCGTTTGATCACGCAAACATGTCCTGCTATCCAGGATTATTTCACTTTTTTTTTTTCAATTTGCCCTTTCTGCTCAATATGTGTGTGAACCTACGTTATTGGTTATTGGTAGCCCGCCGCCCCTCCTTCAGCTCCATTCGGCACACACGCTGAAGCGCCGGCAGATAAAAAGGCATTATGGTAAATTCCACTTAATGACAAATTTTTAATTTGGGGAACAGGACCTGCTGAATGGAGCTTAATTACCGGGTCCAAAGATCCCTCGGAAAAACAAGCCTCTCGACGTGCCCAAAACGCCCGATAATGGAGCGCTCTGCAAAATGGTTTAGATTAACCAGCGCCGTTTATCTCGCCTCCTGCAAAGAAAAAAAAAAAAAAACCCTCCTCCTTCACCCCCCCACTGTATAATAACAAAAATAACAATCATGAAAATTGTATCTGCCTCCCAGCCCCCCATCAGCCCGCCATCCTCTCGCGCCTCTCTGCCCTCCCGCCCTCAGCCTGGCTCACTCCCGCAGGAGGAAATTCATCAAAAAATGAAATTGGGGTTGCAACTCAGTGGTTTTATTAAAATATATTTGCCCCTCACAGACGACAACAATATGCGCGTTTGTGTTTTGGTCCCAAAGACAAAAGGGGACAGCAGGGGGAAAAAAATGGGGTCTGGTATTTTTCTATTTGAGGTATTTCGTGTCCTTTAAACAAAAAGCACTACTTAAACGAGGAGATTTACACACTTGATTGTTGACGCTAAACTCGACTCTGAGGAGTTTATGGCCGTTGGCTTGACTACACGATATTGTTTTAACATTTTAGAAAGTGCAAATACAGAAGAAGGGAAACTTGAAACTGGTGCTACAACAATGAATTTCTTTTTGTGATGCGTGAATTCAGAAAATACTTAGTCTCTTGCTCTCTGTTTAACAACTCCTTGCTACTTGGTCTTCTGTCATTCAGTTATTTGCTGTTTTTGGCATTATTTCACATCGCACGTTTACTTTTGATCACTAGTTTGACTTTTAGTAATGTATTTAAAATAAAGTACAGGCCTTTTGATCGCTTGCTTAATGCTTGTTTTTGCAGTTTTCTCTCCTTAATTGTTTTCAAACTTTTTGATTTGAGGATTTTGCTGTGAATTGTAACTCCAAATGCTTTGGAGAAAACTCACGTACTCTGCGATTACTTTGGTACAGTGTATCTAATACGTTTGAAAGAAAAAATTCAGTTTAGAAACCAAAAATACCTGACCGCGATGCTACTTGACATGCTATTGGCCGACCTTTTGCAAGCAGCATCCAATAAGATACTGCACAACTGTAATTTGAACTATTAAAATAGGAAATTATGACTGTTTTTAGACTGTGAAGTATTGGCAGATTCTGGCTATTCCTCAGTGGCTTTGGTCCCTAACCTACAATACTAGGGTCCACTCTAGCTCCTAATAAACAAAGTTCTGTTTAAAATATGTTTTATTTAGGACTAGACTCAATAATTACATAACTGTTTGATTGTCCCTAACACGTGAGCTACAATACGCAGAGTTTTTGATGCACAGCCTAGGCCCCACCAAGTCATCCTTACTGTCACTTTATTTAAATTTCGCTGAAGTGCTTTAAAAACAAGGTTAGAGAACCAGGAAGGCTTAAAAAATTAAAGTAAAATGTCTTCATTTTTTATTAGCCTTTTGAAGTTTCAGCCCCTGTCAAAGAACATACTGGAAATGAAAAGGTTTCATTTTGAAAAGCTGAAGTTAAAGTAGGGATCAACATGTACTAAAACGTATACGGAAACCACAGTTGCATTATTAGTTGTATATGATGCAGTAGGTAATTTAAAAATAATTGCAGTAATTGTTTTATCTTGTCTATAAAGTGGATGTGAAGCTCGATTTTTACAATGATTGCTACCTGTATGCTTTTAATACAGCTAAGTAATCAGTGCAGCAGTATCAGAGATGGTCAAACATTTCTATTGTATATTGACTGCAAGACATTGATTGGCGTTTTTCTATTTCTGATTCAGAGCTGGTGCCTCGTAGCTCTTCTGATGCATTGGATGCACAATATTCAGGCCAAAAAAGACATTTTCATCAACCTGTTACCTGTTGTTTTAGATCGATATGTTTAACCATCACGTAATGTATCGCTTGTAAGACAAACATGTTTAAGGCATGTAAATGAGTTATAGGATAGTTCAGATCAGGTGTCTTCAGATATGATGGCACTGCTTGTGCCTGTTTTTATTAAGTTTAGACTCGGAAGTATCCCATTAAAAAAATTTAAAAAATCATGTGTCTTATAAAATAAAGTCTTTCACAGGTTTCAGAGAATGCAGTGTGGAATCCGGCCTGAACGGATTAATAAAAACTCATTATCAGCACAGTGATGAGGATCATTTTTGTGTTTCCCATTTCCAATCAATGCTAAACACAGAGTAAGCGGATATTAAAAAGACACGGCAACTTCCTGTCCTCCATCAAACCTGCAGATATGCGTGCAACGTCGGATCCGTCGCGCATGCTCGTGCACAAGGGCACACATGACAGCATTTTCACTTTTCTTGGCATTCCTTGGTCCCTGTTGTTGTGTACCCTGATTCGACCATGTGGTTTCCATGCGGTTGGCAGGCCGCGCCCCTGCTGTGCAGTAATTGGTGTCTGCGGTTTTTCCGTGTGGCGACGGAGGCCTGACTGACAGCTTTGGCCACCTGCCCTGCCCACGGCTGCCAACGCGGCGCGGAGGGGAGGGGAGGTGGCACAGGCGAGCGTAGGGTGAGCGCTTGACATGTCACTGGGGTTCGGCGTTGTTGGCGGGTAAGGAGGGGTGCTTACATATCACATCATTAAAGATGAGTTTCACTGAAATATGTTGTTTGATGTACAACAAAACAGAAACTAGATTGGACAAGAGGCGTTCAAACTTGGGTGATGGCACCGATTTTCCCCACCGGTCAGATCTAAAACTGGCACAAACGTTTCTTGAATCCTTTGATATAGTTTCCATTTTTCAAAGCTGTTTAAACATTATAATTGATAAGAATCGTGACTGGATTGTGTGAAACCAAGCACGTTTTTCCCGCGTAGCTGAACGAAATACAGTCCAGTTAGCTTGAACAGATGGTGTATGAAGGAATATAACAAATTGGGTTTAATGTGGGGGGGCAGCTGCTAGTATTTCAGGTTAACAAAGTTTAAGTTGTTTTTACTGTTTTAAAGATGTCAGAGTAGATATGTTTCAATCCAGTCGTCCTGAAAGTCCTTTTTAAAATGTTGGTGGGAATTAAAGACAAATTGGACGTGTATCTATCTACTGGTTTGGAGCGTTTTTCATTAAACATGTTTCATCTTGTATTTAGCACATTAGCTGTTGTTGGGGTAAAAGCCAAAAACCGCTTCAATAATGTTTAAAAACGTTTATTTTTTTTGCAAAATTGAGGAAATTATTCCAAATTTCTTTGTTTTCATTAACCTTCTCCAATATGATGCTTCACAACGCTCATGAAAAAACTTTGATGGACACACGACTGCAGGTTCTTTCTCTCCCAGCTGGTGTTGTGCTCTGCTGCTTTCTCAAATCAGACAACTGCGCTTTTCTGTATTTTACAGCAGTTTTGTAAGAAATATAAAAGATTAAAAGAAACATTAGACTGAAATGATGTGGAAGCTGAAAAAAAAGTTAGAATCTCACACGACTGTGAAGACAACTGTAGGCTTCATACCCGCCCTGTCTGGCTAGTTAACCTGCCAATATTTGTTTACTAGACTTCTAGGTTAATCCGTAAAGAGATTGTAACTGTAAAATATTTTAATATGCTTTTGTATGTTAAGGTATATACAATGCGTTTTAATGTCAAAATGGCGAAACCTAAATTTTACTCGTATAATTAAGCAGTCTATTTTAGCAAAGCTGGGATTTCATGTGTTCTATTACAATTTATTAGATCTCTTTATTATTTATTGTGTATTTATGTTATTATTATTATTATTAGGATATGTTAAAGCTGTGGCGTATTTCCGTCAAGTTATCAAACCCTGACAATCTCGTACCGTTTTAAAGACATCTGTGAAACAACTTCGGAGAAGGGATTTGTGTGCCTAGTACAACATAAAAATCCAGGCACGACGTTACGTTTCTTTAATTTTTTTTTTTTATTACATGTTCATTCGAAGCTATTTTTCTTTTTCATTTTATGTTATTTTTCTTGAGTATAAATGTTCGTCTTCTTGATGCACTGCTTCCTTTTGTAGGATGTTTACGGGAGAGCGGGTGTCATTACAGAATCGTTTTATTGGGAAAATCTTGTAGGCAATTTTATTTCAATGGGCCACACATTCATGCTCTGCATCCTAATAACGTATTTGTCCAGCTGGATGCCCTCTTCCTGCCCTTGATGTCTACAAGGTATCTGGATTTTACTAACTGCACTATCTCACCAAATTAATGCTGAAACAGGGAAATAGTGAGTGAAATGTTGCCTAATAGAAATTGATTATTATAATTTAAACGTGCAACAATATCATGATTGCATGTTTATCTAATATTGTGTAGCCCTGCTGTCCTCTCACATTACAAAGCAACTTACTAAGTAGGCAGTAGCGCAAAGGACCCACAGTGGTTGCTGGATTTGAACCCAGGCCCACATCTCCCCAGTTCTAGTTGAGCTATGCAGCCGGGTTGTTGTAAGATCGTTGTTGTACGCTTCATACTGATATCAGGTTGGGTCAGTATTCGTACCGGACGATACTGAAGGCTTGCGTATCTGTTGGTGAAATGTTGTATCAGGACATCCTTAATTAACATGTTGTCAAGTAGCTTGTATTTCAGAACTTTCTTTATTTTACCGATCTTGCCCTAATAACTGCAGGGTGTGATAAATTAACTAAAGTTGTGGTGAAATACAGTTAATGGGGGCTATTTGGTTTTCACACAGTACCAGTTGATTTCCCTTAACAGAATGTTCCTAGATGTTTTGTTTGATTTGAAATATTTTAGTATGAAAGTAATCTATATGGCTTATTTCTGTTTTTATACTGCGCTGTTGCTGCTTCACCCATCACATTCAGTATTTTTCAGACATTTCAGTGTTTCTCCATCATCTCCCTCTGTCGCTTCCTCCTCTTCTCAATGTTCGTTTTCATCTCACTCGTTCACTGTCGTCCGTCTGTGTTAGACTCTTTTGGTGTGTTTAGGCTGTATGGCCGGAGGTGACATCCCTTTTTTTTTGTGCTCACACAGACACACTTTCACACACCCTCACCATTGTCATGTATACCATTGCTAATCCTACCCTGCCGCTTCGGTATTAAACATAACCTCTGTTTGGGGTGAAAGGCTGCTGTTTTACTCCTGGTTTGTGTGTGTGGGGAGGGTGAACATGGATTATTGATTGGCTTGGTGTGCCTGGTTAAGTGCTGGGACAGGAGAGCGGGTCAATCCAAGCCTCTGATTTGGTTTAGACGAGGGCAGATTTAGGCAAACAAACTGAATCTAGGCGACCCCGAGTGTGTGGTCAGTTTCTGCCTCGTCCTTGGGTTTATCAGACGTAAACCAGCCTGTCTGAACCTCATCCCATTTGTGTGCGCGCATCACCCCAGGAGACCCGGGCGTTCACGGTTCATTAGCCACACGTACACTTCCGTTCTGCTCTTGCTGGTAAACGGGACAGATTCACACCCACACATACGCGCGCACACACACGACTCCTCTGTTTTGTTTTGTTCTGCCGGCTCTGATGAACAGGCACGCAGCCTCCCCTCTCCTCCTTGTCTTCTAGTAATCAGGGTACCTCTGAGACAGACAGGTAGCATCTGTCGCCTTCTCTCCCCTGATCCGGCCCTCCCTCCCGTTTCCCAGTCTCCCCCTCTCTTCCATGCCATTGTGCTGCATTACCCTAGACGATGGAGTGATGAGATAATGAACAAGTTATCCCCCACGAAATAGTCAGTGGAAGTGCCAGAAAGGGCAGCGAATTGGATGTCTGAACATTTTTCTCAGATTTCCAGTAGATGACTCGGGCGCCGTTTGGCACACCGACCAATGTCGGCGTCCCCAGCGTCGTGCCGGCGTCCCCAGTGTCGTGTCGACGACAGCGACCTTAACACCAGAGATCTTAGGGCGTCAACCTCATATAAGGGCGTTAAAAGCGCCTCCCCATTAGATCTGCTCAGATTGAGCAGTTGCGGCCGAAGCGGCGGCAGGCCTCTTGTGACTCCATACAGCTGCTCGAAGAAGCTGCCGCCATCTGCTCTTCCTGCTCCAAACTCCTTCATATCCGCCGGGCTGCGATGGAACAAGGAAGCGATGGTTTTGGATTTTAACGGGGCCTCCGGGGTGATTAGCATGTTTTCATCCTGTGTACAGACAACAGACCAACCCACCCACCCTCTCCTTTCCTTCCCTCTCCTCCACCCATGTGTTTGATTCCTCGACCGTGACAAAGAGGTTCACCCTTTATCTACGTGTGTATGTGTGTGTTGGTTCGGTGAGATGGGGGTGGCCTTTAGATTAAGGGAAAGCTTCCTGCTCTTTATTTGGCGAGTCCCCCTGGGAGACGCCTTGGGAACGACTTTCGTTGAGTCACTAACGCCTAGTTGCATTCACACATACACAGATGCACTTCAGCACACACACACACACACCTTTCAACCCTGTCTTTTCCAGCTGCCCATTGACTGGGCCCTGGTTGTTGTGTAACACCAGCTAAGCGTGCAAAGAGACATACACACGTCCTGCTGAGGCCCCCTAGTCTGCTCAAATCTATCTGCACTCTCCAAAATGTAAACCAACCATCACTAACATCACAGTTCTGAACTTTTTTTATGTTTAAAGGAAATTATCTCGAACAGCTAAGTCAATGTGCGTCCCAATAAGCTAAAACCTTCTTTAATGTATAAGGTGGGACTAATTCAGTTCGATAAAATGAAGCTAATACGTCAAAATCTTAATTAGACAGTGTGATGCATTTTTTAGCATTTATGTTCATTTTGAGGATTTTGGCCCAGTGATATTACAAAAATAAATTCCGCAGTCCAAAATGGACCCTTTCTGACAGTCTTGTTTTCCACATTTCTCCCGTTTTATGCCAGAATCCCCCCATATTGCTCCAATATTTCCGTGTAATGTTCTTTTATCATGATGCAATCTATTTTTTTGTTTTATGAAGTGAACTAGTTCCTCCTGCAGCAACAAAGCCACATAACGCTGTGGCTTATATGTCACCGTGCTTCACTGTTTGGATGGTTTTTACAGAGTAACGAGCGTCACCTTTTTCCTTCAGATGTAATGAACAGCCGATCAATTCCACTTTATTTTCATCAGACCACAGTATATTTCCTCCTCCCTGTAATTTTTCAGTGTGAATATTAATTTTCGTCTTACCAGCCACTGCCAGCATCTTCAGAACAACACTGGCTTTTGCTCTGGGGTTAATTTGCACATTCTAGATCAAAAGACTTATAAATTTATATTTACATTTATGCATTTAGCGGACGCTTTTATCCAAAGCGACTTACAAAAAGAGGCTTTAAAATTGAACTGCGATGCAATTTACCTGCAAAATGCTAGGATAGGATTTAAGACTTTCATCTCTACTCCCTTCCTCAGTGGTATGATGGACATTACCATCATTTCTACAGTTGCTTATAATTTGAACGGATGAATGCAGGTCCTTTAAGCATCTGGGAAATCTTTCTAACTATGAACCAGATGTGAGCAGCTCCACAATTCTCGGCCTGATATCTTGGCAGACCTTCCTATCTGTGTTTGGGGGTGTGCAATTAGTAATCAGTCTGTATGTAAACTTATGATTTCAAACCAATAAATAAATCTCTGACATATTCCTTTTTTAATACTGTTAGTTTAGCACATAAAAATGTAACGAGTAACGATCTGGTTTGACTTTCGCTAGTGAGTAAACATTATGCAAGACTTTTTGATTTGATGTATGTAAAGGTTTGGTTTCAACTGTATATTTTCCAAATGTGTAAAAAGATGTTTTTTAAGGCATTCTTTTATTCAAGGGTCCTCAACTACACATTTTATGCGCAGCAAAGATTTTAATTTAAATTTTTGGTCATGTTTTTACATATTTTATATTTCAGACGTTTTCTGGTTCATAGACCTCATCACATAGTAATTTTGTTGCATTAAAATTATAGAAAAGGGCCTTAATTAAATCGAGTATGAGGATGGACAAAGAACCCCCTGAAAAATGCTCAAGAGCAATAACATCATTACAAGGAACTTGGGCATTGGTGCATAACACAGAGGGCACCAAAGAAGAGCTTAAGTTATGTGATCCCTGTTCATTTCTAATAAGACCTTTTTTAATCTCCAGCTCTACAAATAAAATCCTAGACATGGGTTACTTAGACGTTACAAACGTACATTTTCATTTAAGCTAAATATTATAGGTTAAACTGACTTTGGAGAAGTGCCGACCCCAGAGGAGGGACATTTTTGCGGAATCAAGCGCTTAATATTAATTGAATTAAGACGTTTTATCACTAAACTGTACGTGCTTACGTTGCATTTATTTGCTTATTCAAATATAATAACATTTCTTATTGCTGTCACTTAACCAAACATGTAAATGTCCAAATAGAAAGAGCAATTCCAACAACACTGTCAATCTTTGGGCTTCCAAACATTATTTATTACAAAACATCATTGCCATAATAACTTAAAATTGTAAGTACAATTAGAATAATACTCATAAACTATATAGTTATCCATTTAAGCTGGAGCAGAAGGTTTTGCTTAGATTTTAACAGATGTAGATTAAAAAGCCGAAAGACAAAGAAGAGTAAGTGCCTGCTTTGTTTAATTCAGTGCTTATTTACCAACTAAATTGTACCTGTGGATCTCCTGTTTTGACTGAAACTGTCACCTGAAAGCCACTCAGGAAGTGAGAACTAGGTCAATTGAGGATCCATTGTCTAGGGAAGTGTTTCTGACCACTCCCCTCAGGCCTTGGTTTCTAGCTGCCTCCCAGGGTGTGGTCTTAGCCAGATCATTCAATCACACAGAACAGCTGCATGTTCTTGTGCATAACAAAATAGTGAAATACACTGAAGCGTCATGGAAGTGTCAAACTTTGTGTTCAGCCTTTCTTGTGTGAACACGTTCTCGAGCAAAGACGTGCATAGCCGCTGGATAGCTCAGTTGGAATGTCACCAGATTTCCAATCCAAAGCTCATGGGTTCAAATCCAGCCCAGGGCGAAAATACACCAGTGTGGGTCCTTAGGCAAAACCCTTTGCGCTACTGCCTACCTGGCGCCTGCAAAAATGGCTGCCTCGGTGTGGTTTACACCAAAAACAATTTCCTACGGGATCAATAAAGATATACATTTTTATTATTATGTCTACCGAAGCGTGTCCACCAAACAGGGCCACGGAATGGGGTCTACCTTCACTATTTTGCGATGTGTCAGCATCCTATCTCTGTTATTTCTGGCACCCGCAGGCGGATCTACTTTCACAACGGGAAACGTAACCTCAGAAATCTCCGCTCAATAAACCACACATCATCATCCAAAACCAATAAATTCTCTGTGGGTCTATGGAACTGCCAGTCAGCGGTGAACAAGGCAGACTTCATTTCTGCCAATGTAAACCATCTCTCACTAGACATCCTTGCCCTCACAGAAACTTGGATCAAACCAGAAAACACCGCCACACCGGCTGCACTCTCCACCAACTACACATTCTCTCACACACCAAGGCCTGGCAAAAGAGGAGGTGGTACGGGGCTACTGATATCCAACAATTGGAAATTTACCCATTTCAGATCAGGAGCCTCGTACAACTCCTTTGAATACCATGCTGCCCTGACGACAGCACCTGTTAAAATGTATGTGATTGTTGCATATCGTCCTCCGGGTCAATTGGGTGACTTCCTAGAAGATCTAGACTCCCTGCTCTCCTCCATCCCTAAGCATGACTGTCCTCTGCTTGTCCTTGGTGATATGATGGTGATACGCCATTTGCTGTTTTTCCATTCAAGAATTTACAAACTAAGACAAGTATATTAAGATATATTGAGCTACAGGAGGCCAATATAAGGATTTAAAAACTGGGTTTTTAGTCAGGATGCGAGCTGCAGCGTTATGGATCAGCTGAAGCTTTTTTAGGAAGGACTTTAAACTAAACTAAATATAAACACATGGAGGAATTTCTCAAGATCTTGGAACGGCAGTTCTTAAATCCTGAAAAAAAATTGCGTCTATTAATAGAAGGCCCTCTTTATAATTGTCTTTATATTTCTCTGGAGGTTCACTTCTGAATCCAAAGGACTTGACTGAAAAAATAGACAGTTGTTTCCACATTAAGTTAACTGGTTGGTTGTTTTTTTAAGTACAGCCTATTCTTCATGTAATGCTGTTTGCATTAACGTTGAACATGAGCTCAGCTCTTAATGCAAGTTTCAGCAGATAGTAAAGAAGAAGAGGATCCCTTCCTTTAAAAAAAACGGACTGCTCAGTCCTTCTAACCCAAGACTGAAATCTTAAAGAAGTTCTCCACTATCTTAAATTTATCAACCAAAATTGTACTTCAGGATTTAAAGCACACACTGAGTTTCGACAACACCGGGATGCTAGTTTTTGGGATGGTGTTTGTGTGTATTTAGAGGTGAAGGTCGAGACAGAAAGAAGCTCCATCCAAACAGCAGCCATTTTAATTTGTTTGACAGGGAATAGAAGTGATAACCTCCCTCTGCAGCCGCTCACCCGGGTAGGTGGGAGTGAGAAAGGGGGTTAGAAAACAAGGAGGCGAGGCGAATGCGAAAGGAAGGAGCGTTGAGCTGCATAGCGATAAAGGGGCTGGATAGAGAGAATCTGAAAGAGAGAAGGGTGGAAAGGAGAGTGTAATGTTTGATTATGGCTCAAGGCTGTGTGTTTATCCAAAGGCTAAAAACTGTCAACCAGCTAATCGCGAGGGGTCGATGTGTGCGCGTGGGTGTGTCTGTGCTCCTGAAAGCATGTGTGGGTCACTGCTATCGGCATGTAATTTTTATGCCGGCTACACGTGTCTGTGTGTTTGTGCCTGTGTGAACGTTAACATTTCTGGATGTCGGTTACAGTTCTGTGGGCCTAAGGAGAATACGGTGCTCTCCCTCAGGGTGCTTTTAGTGCCACTCTCATACAGATGTGCCGGGCTGCCATTGTGTCAGTTTCACTGTGGGTATGTGTGTGTGTGTGTGGGTTTGTCTTCTTGTGTCACAGGAAGCAAAAGTCATCCCACAAGATTTAGAGTTCCTAACGGGGTTGCTTGGGTTTGTGGAGCGTATAAATTGCTACTCATAATAAATCCCAATTGAATGTGTGCTAAAAACTATCATTTAAGGTCTTTTTAAAAGATTAAAATAAATGTGTTACTTATATAAATTCATATAACTTAGTCTCAAACCTGAATAGTTAGCTGCCCCTTTATTCATCCTCCTTACTCTGACACCATCAAATAAAATCCAGTTCAACCAGAAGCCACCAAATTAGTCCTGTGAAGGCCTCAGCGGTTGGTTAGAGAAAATTAGTGAATAGGAGAGTGCTTTTTTTGTTTTTGTTTTTTTAAAGTACAATCCTAGTTTATGACAATATTACAAACCCTCCGAAACAGGCTTTATATCTAAACTGACAGGCCAGACTAGGGAGACGTTAGTCAGAGCTGTAGCCAAGGGCTTCGTGCTAATTCTGGTGGCACTAAAGTTCGAATCTTAATCGTGCCTTGTACATTTGAGTTCCTTAACTAAGAGTTACAAGAGGAAAACTATTAATAAAGGTTGGATAAATAGGAAAAA
The DNA here is from genome assembly GCA_032876305.1 of Orestias chungarensis. NCBI lineage: Eukaryota > Metazoa > Chordata > Actinopteri > Cyprinodontiformes > Cyprinodontidae > Orestias > Orestias chungarensis. The sequence goes on from JAVLVB010001120.1 coordinate 786,142, forward strand.
GTTCAGAGGCTACAAATTACTTGTTTCTGGGCCAGAGATTGACCTTCCTTCAGATTAGCGAACCTATAAATATATCCAGAGCTGAATTAAACACTTCAGCATATTCATGTGTTAGAACGGCCTAGTCAAAGTTCAGACCTAAATGTCTGTGATGGGATTTGAGAACTGCTGTACATCGATGCTCTTCAAAACAGATGGACGGTTTAAGTGCTTGATGTTAAAATGTTAAATCAGTTTTTATTGGCCAGGTACATACAGGACATTCTAGGAATTTATTTTGGTGTAATTACACTGAGGCAGCCATTTGCGGCGCCAGACTGGTGGAATCACACTGAGGCAGCCATTTGCGGCGCCAGGTAGGCAGTAGCGCAAAGGGTAGCGCACTGGATGCTGTGGTGTATTTTTGCCGTGGGCTGGATTTGAACCCCTGACCTTCCGATTGGTCGTCCATGTATTATGTTGGGTAAATCTTTTCAAACAACTCCCTCTGTATTTGACATGCAGTGCAGCACTACAGACGGCTCAACTGTGATCCATAAAGACAAACAGCGGTTTATAAAATGCAAAAACTCTGTCACCTATAAATGTACTTCTAAGACATACTTATTTTTTCTGTAACTAATCAGTATTATTTTTTAGTTGGGTTAGATGCTGACGAAGAAGATGAAGCGACTTGGATCGTTTCAGAGAAAGATAAGGAGGTAGGTGCTGATTACCTGATTTCTTTTGTTTTCTTAGACAATTTTTGTTTGTTTCCTTTGAGGAATTACAATGGTTTGCTGTGGATTTTCACCATGTTTGTCTTGTGTAAATTAAAGCTATTAAAGCGCTCATTCCGCTCTATTCAGGCTCAGATCTTCAACAAAAGCAGAGATCCCAGGCTATCAGTGCCGCGCACTTCCAACAGATACTACACAGGGAAGAACGTCAACTGTAGAAACTGCAACAAGACAGGACATCTCTCGAAGAACTGTCCTCAGCCCAACGTGAGCTTGAGCCAATGTTTTAGACCTGCCGTCTTGTAGACGATTCAAGTAAACAAGCTGACATTCTTGGTGCTGCTAATTGCTTTTCTGCAGAAGGTGACGCCTTGCTATCTTTGCGGCTCAGTGGGTCACCGGGCCATTGAGTGTCCTAATAAGCACTGCAACAACTGCGGCCAGCCGGGCCACCTCTTCAACTCCTGCAGCGAGAAATCTTACTGGTACAAACGGTGCCATCGCTGCAGCATGAAGGGACACTTCTTTGATGTGAGTAGAGGACCATAAGAGATATTCAAAACTTTGTATCTGATTAAGTTCTTCTTGCTTTTACTGTATCATGCAAAGATAACATACTTGAATTGAAACAAATTGTTTTGAAGTTATTCCATTATTGAAGGAAAAAAAGCTTTCCAAACCCGCATGTAATAGTATAAAAACACTGGATGGAATAGAACAGAAAATAAGAATCTATACCAAACATGAACGTTTAAATTGACTAAGCTGTTTAGATATAGTGATTCTCAACACTATTATTGTGAGCTTATTCCTGATTTTGTATATAGATTACATTTAAACCCTAATTTGGTGGTCTATATAAATGTAATCTTTTTACGTACATCTGCTGGACGTTTCCACGTAAAGATGCCGGTGCATTTAGGACGGATATCATGGGGTAAGGACAAATATGTCCCACGTCACAGTGCTGCTAATAAGACAAATGATCCAGGCGTTATCCAGCTGCCCAACCAAATGATTGCTACTCTATGTAGTGATATTCAAATGCATCTCCCTTATAAACCTTTTCAAAAATAGACAAAACGGACAGAATTTACTCAAAAACTCTGACGTCAGATAGGAAATCTTGAGGTCAAACGTGGATCCAGAGTGAAACATACATGGCCGACAAGAAAGAAGAAATGGAAATGAAAACAAATCAAACGAGAGAAAAATACAAAAAGAAAAATGGGTCAAAAATCATGTACATGTTGATCCATCAGGCTTTTTGGTGTTCTACGGTGGACTTTTAGTCTATTTTGGACTCCCTTGTTTTACCTCACTTTCTTAATAGTTACATATCACAATACAACAAGCCTAAGACTTATTAGTCCTCTTTTTGTTCTATATCTTTGTAGGAGCGCACGTGTAAGTAGAAAAATAGAAAAAAATGACATATAGAGCTTCAAGACAAAGACTAGTATGCAGGATATCAACAAAATCTATTTCCGTCAGACAGGTAAAATGGACACAACTTTTCACGCCCTCTTAATTTTAACATCCTTTAAACGAAATGAGCACATTACCGATCACATTTACCGCCTCGGTCTCGGCCGTCTCAGCACTAACGAGTGACCAGAGGTCGGCGCACGCTGTTGTTCACATTAATTGATACGCTTGAGTAACTACAGCTCAGTTAGATATCAGTTTTTCAGCTGTTGTCGGCGAGCATCACAACCGAAGGACGCATTTAAAAGGCCGTCAATGACAATTATCACAAGGCTATATACCGGCTAGCCGGTCCGTTTATACACGTAATGATACTGAAGACTATAACTGAATGGGAGAAGCAGTGTGCTACCGGCTTTCTTTTCTTTTCTTTTTTGTCTCGTTCTCCCTCTTCTTCGTCAGTCAGTCATGTACTGTGCTCTGTGTGATGGATGAGTAACCAGGTGAACACCAGAGGGAGAGGGTACACCAGGACACAGACAAGCCAATTTCTCTTTCTTCCTTCCTCGAGTCTTTCTGTCTCCCGAACTTGTCCGTTTTCTCTCTCATCTGCTCATCCTTTTGTTCATGTTGCTCCTCTCACCTCCTTTACATATCCTTCCATACGATGTACTCTGTTATAATTACCTCTCAATTGTAATGCACAACTTTTTTCATTTTTTTTTTCTTTTCTATTTTTCGCTCTTCTCCCCTTACACTCACAAATTACACCGAACATATTAGTGTGTGTCTGTTTGTGAGAGGGAAAAAAAGAGTCAAGTCTCAGTCCCCTGGGCTTTTCTGTGTCTCTCATTAAAGACAGACGGTTGACGGAGCGCGAGTGTGTCGCTCGCCTCGCCTGTCGCCCTCAACAACAGCACGCCAGCCCGGCGGTTCGGAGGGATGGAACAAATAGGAGGGAGGGTTGTTGAGGTGTGGGGGGCGTTTGTTGGAGGAAAAAAGCTAGATTAAAGGTGGAGAAAGATGCGGCTGTAAAAATGCATCCATGTTCAGCTCTTTGTTTGAGTCCAAACAAATCCATTTCACCAACAAAAGAGGTTTTGGGATGGATTTAAAGCCTTGTTTTAATGTAATTTTGTGTCATATACAAATGATTGAGGAACTTTAGTGCGCAAAGAGCAGATTATTATTGGCTTTTTTTTTTACAGAACAAGGCTGAATCTGAATTATGTATTCACTCAGTAGGTATTTAAGTAGAAAAATCCTGTTGCCTGCGGCGACTGCGGCATTTTCAATTTCCCTGGTGGGAAGTGGCAGCGGCGGCTAAAGGATGTCAGGAACGCTTGGGGAACAGCGTGGAGAAGCCCCAGAGATAATGCTTTATCCACACCAGCAACAAAACACACAACTTCTTTACTGTCTGAATGCTTGTGTCACCGCAGGCACACTGATGCAGAAAACAGTTTTAAGAATCAGAGTAGGTTCAGCTAAAGATGTTGGAAGAAGCTGTAAGACCAAAAGTGGGCTGAATAACAAGCCCTGGTTTTATTTTCTTCTTTGTTCATCAGGATCTTTTTTCTTACACATAAGTTTTTAAAGCATTAGATTTTTATTCTCTCATCTTTGTATAAGTGCCAAAAACTGGGGGGTGTCTGTATAAACTGATTTCGAGTAAAACTTTTCTTTATTTCCTTTCAGGCTTGTCCAGAGATCTGGAGACAGTATCACATCACAGTAAGTAACTTTCTTAAATCCATCAACTGTGAAGCAAAATGTTTATCTACTTTTGCTTTATGTTTCATTTAAACCCAAACTAGATGCCAGGTTGTGTCCAGATGCTGCATTGGAAAGATGTTTTTTTTCTGCCTGCTATTTAGTTTGGAAAAGGAATTAAAACATCATGTTCTTAACTTTGTCCCTCTGACATCTGGAGCAATTTTTACTGTTTAGGAAAAAACAAATATACAAAAAGAGTGAGTTAACTTTTATTGCAACATTAGTAAACAAATAACTTCACAGAAAGTGAGAAATGGAAAAAAATACAAATTGAAGAGTCTTAACATTAAAGCACAATAAAAGGCTGTTTACAACAAACACATGGAAAAGACATGGTAAAATGCTACTTTTTAAAAAACTGCCATTAATGATTTCATCTCAGATATAAAGAAGTTAAAAGCTTCTGCAGATACAATCAAAATATGTCTCATTTGTTGGCAAATGTTTATTATTTAGAATTCCAGACAAGACACTAAACAGTACTGCATGTATTGGTTAAAAGCAGTCATTGTTGTGTCCTTAAACCCACTAAAAGAAGGCTAATTTAGAGACCCACATCATTCTTAGGTTTCTAAAAAACTAATATTTAAAGCTACCTGTTAAAGAAACCTATACTGTGTGCACATTTCTTAAGTGAGTATTTTGAACATATCAATATTTTGAGACATATTTTGTAACACTAGTTGGATAAACTAGGATGCTTATTAGTTTGAGCATAGCAGGTGACAAAATGTAATGATGGGGGGTGTGGCCTAAGGAGGAATGTGCAGTAATGTTAGGCAGCTTCTTTTCTTTATGGCAAAATTGGCCCAAAAAAACACTTTAACTGATTCAGAGAAGTCAAAAATGACCAAAAGGGTTATATTGTTGCAGGTTTTGAAAATGTTAGGATATTGGGATGTGATCACAGAACCATTAAACGTTTCGTTGTAAAAAGTTTAGCAGGGTAGCAAGAAACAAACAAAAAAGTGTGTTTACTCCCATGGTTTTCAGAAATTTCACAAAGCTATGAGTTATCTTATCAAACCCATTATCTTCCTGTTCCAAAATATTTCATAACTGCAACATACCTGAAGTATCTGGAAGTAAAAGGTGTTCAGCCTTTAGAGATATGGCCAAATCAGGACGGCAAAAAACCTGACTTCCACCGAACAAGACGCCAACTTGAGCATCTAGGCTGAGCCAAGAAATACCTGTAGGCAGGTTTTTCAATGGTTTTATGGACTGATGAAGTAACTGAACAAAAGGATTAACCTGTGACTGAATCAGTAACAGACACAGATCTCCACTTCACGTCAGACTCTTGCAAGGTGGAGGTGGGATGCTTGTTTGTTCTAATTCTATTGAAGATTAGCATTTTGACTGTTTTTTGGTTTAATGTGGGATCAAAATCAATAAATAATGTTAAAAAGTGAAACGTTAACAGATCCTTACACCGACAGATAGAAATATTTACTGGAAAGTTTTGAAGTGTTTGTTTAGAATTCCCACTTAATCAGATGATTATATAAAAATGATACAGTAAAAATATGTTGGTAGCAACATAATTTGGCACAATAGTTGCCTAATAGTTTTGCATATAAATGTCCAAACCCAGCTTCCATTTTTTGCTAATACTTTGGATTAACCAAAAGCACTGCAGATGGTGAGTAATTAAAAAAAAGAATCTTCAAAAATAAGACCATCCTGGCAATTATGCACACAGTTGTGTGCGATTTTGAATCAAAGTGTGCATGTTTGTCTCCAAATAGGGAAATCAGGGAAGATCGATATGCTTGGATTACATGTGATAATGCACCAGTGTTGGTCTTATCCACTGTGGCACCACGTCATTTCTCAAAACTTTTTCCACATACCTCATGTGAACTCTAAACTACTGTGATACTAAACAGTTACCTGTTAATCTAGGTGTTCTGTGATGGTGTTTGAGTTATTTTTAGGAGAGAATAAGCGAACATACAGCATCATGAAGACCAATGAACATAGCAGAAATTATGGTTAAAGTTGGGCAAATATATAAAGAAGGTTAAGAATAACCCCTTAAACTTTGAACTTTTGGCAACTCTGTTTAATCAATCATCTGGAAATAAAGTGAATTTATAAAGCCATAAAAACTCCCTCTTGTAGGGGAGACAGCAAACATACAAATAAAACCAGCATTCAAAAATGCTATCTGTGGCTGAAAAAACACGAGATGTAGATAAGACTAATCATACAATCACCACAGAGAAACGTGGTGGAGGTAACATAAGATAGGGATGCTTTCAAGCTGCTCAGATTTGAGGTGAGGAGGAGTCGAGCAGAAACACTGTTGGATGTTGGAGACCACAATCCTAAACATACATTCAGAGCTACAGTCTGGTTTAGATCATGTGTCTCCAAACGCTTGTCTTACATGCCTCCTTGCTTCAAAACACAATCAAACATAATGATAAAACATAAAGATAAACATAAAGATCATTACTCTGCCTTTGCCAAACTTGATGGCTTGCTGAAGAGGTGATGCAGTCTTTTAGTTATACTATGCTTAACCACGATTATGTATAAAACTCGACAGTAGATCTTGAGGTCTACATTCAGAGAACCCTGGTTTAGATGCTTTTGTTAGTGCGTTCAAGTCAAAGTTTACACCCAAATCCGTTAGTGATTCTCTAATCAAGCTTGATGATTACTGTTCACAGATGATTTCCATCTTATTTGAAAGAGGTTGAGCCATTATGCCATGAAGAATGGGGAAAGAATTATTTTGTGCAAAATGTTTTTTTGCAAAAATGTGCAAAAAGGGTGGAAACAAAGGCCAAAAATCAGCAGCTGTAACTGCAGCAAGATAATATTCTTGGGCAACTGAACACAAATGCAAAATGGATTTTTGGGGAAAAACAGACACTGAGATTTTTTATATAAATATATATTGAGGTTGGTTTTTTTAAATACAGGAATTTTCAACCGAAAACGTGAATAGCACCGTAGGTTTTGCTTCACTCCCCATGTCTCGCTCACAGTGTGGACCTCTTTGAGTTTTACCAGAGTTTTCTTTGAGAGTTATTCTTGAATTGATATTAAAAAATCTTGCTCTGCAGATAAAATTAAATGTTGCCATTATGCTATATCAGATGGCATAACTGCCTTATTTCTTCTTCCCTCTCATTCCCATCTGAGCTTCCATCACTCTGTGACATTTAGCATTTTGAGAAATGTCATTAGTTTCTGGTGTGAGCACCTGCTGCAGCGAGACTCTGTCCAACTACCACATGATCCCGACCAAGAGTGAACCTCAATATGAGCCGCCGAAACCCACTGAACTGATTACAGCTGTTTAACTGAACATAACTGAATTGATTACCGTAGTTTCTGAACAGTGCCTGCTCCTTGCATGTGCTTGCGCTTAATGAAAATTAGTGCTTTCTTCTTTACATCGAACTTCGACTTGCCATGATGCACCTGACTTCCCACTTTGATTTGATTTCCCACTTTTTCACTTCTCTTAATGCGCCCCCTGGCTGGTGAAGATAAATCAACAGAAAAGCAACAACTTTGCATAAACCGCAAGGCTTAAAGTGTATTAAAAAAAGTAGCGACATTGTAGTTCGGAAAATGCGGTAGCTAAACATTACATTATCATTAACAATGCAAGTTCATAACACCTTATATATTAGACAACAATTATTCTATCCAAACAGTCCTATGGAACATGAATATTGCAAGCTGTTGTCGCAACGATGATGCATTTGTGATATATTGTGCGGCCCCATGATGTCTTGTATCACTTCATTTTGACAACTACCTATTGTTTTGAATTTGGTTCCTGTCACATAAAATCCCAGTGAAGAAAACAAAGAAGATGGCGGCTGTAAGGTGACGGGATCTAAAGGTTCTCTTTCATAGCATTCGTTTCGTGTCTCACTATGGGAACGCCCTCGGCGTGACCTCATCAGAAGCTCCAATTACACTCCACCAGCCTTGATTGGCTCGGAATAAGTATGTCAGTGCCAGGGAGAGGGGGCATGTCCCGCCCCCTACCTATATATAGGGCCGGCCCTGCACAGACAAATCATTCAAAAACCTCTTCTTGCTACGATCAGAAGTTATTGTTCTGGAGTTTAGCTTAACTGTCCATAGATACGAGTGCGAACTCGATCGCCGGGCCTTTTTCCAGATTGGTGGTGTGTACCGGGACAAAACCCGCATTCAGTCTGTTGCAAAACAGCACTGCGATCTGTGAGGAACTGTGCAGGGGTAGAAATATGCGTCACTGTTTTTCACTTGAGACGCATGACGTGTGTAAACGTGCTTCAGCGAAACTTAATATCCAGTAGCCCGAACTTCAGGGTGAAGCAGCAAGATCACATTTCGACGGCAAAAAGCTGCCAAAAGTCAAAAGAACGGGAAAGCAGTTCCTGCCTTGCTGGAGGAATTTTCAGTTTCCTGGCGCAACAACCCGTACAGGGAAAAGCACCCAGTGGCAGGTGGCTCGGTTCTAGACTGCGAGGGAATGGACCACCACGGTCTCCGCCAAATGCCTCGAGTTCAACCAGTGGTGGCAGCGCACCTTCTCCCGGAAGCTTCGATGTCCTCTGGTGGGTCGGCTCCATCCCTCCTTTCAGCAGCTGACCGCTTCCAATCCAACCTGACGGCGAAATCCTACAAGGCGGACGCTTTATCAGTTTGCGCCATGAACGCCTCTTCCATGCTGATGGCGTATCAGGCGGAGCTGGAGGAGGAGATGACTGCATCACCGGACGCTGCACTCTGGGAAGAACTGTGAATCATCACTGATCACTGCCTTCAGCTCCATAAAGTGTCGATCCAGGCTATGGGGAGAGCTATGGGGGAGGGGAAATTTTGTGTCTCATCTGTGCAGACGATTACTGGGTCTGATGGCCTCAGATTTGGAGGTTGTTCCACTAAGGCGCCTCCATATGAGGGGAGTCCAACGTTGGGTGGAGAAGTGTAAACTTTCTAATTTAGGGCATTCCTATGGGCACTATACAGAGCAGAAAAGTGGTGACCACAGATGCCTCCCTGTCAGGCTGGGGGGGGGGGGGG
>JAVLVB010001120.1:795210-809165 GCA_032876305.1 Orestias chungarensis
GGGGATCTGAGATCCCAACATCTTCATATGCTGTCATACAAGCTGGTCATTTGGAGCAGCAGCCATTTTCTGTCACTAAGGGCCACTCATGTCCCTGGAGTGTTAAACCGGGGAGCAGACCTTATCTCCAGGGGGAACCATCTCTATGCAGAATGGAGGCTTCACCCCGAGGTAGTAAGAATAATTTGGCTGCGTTACGGGCAGGCCTCAATAGACCTGTTTGCGTCTCGAGAAAACACACTGTGCCCTCTGTTTTTCTCCCTTCACGACCGGGAAGCACCTTTGGGGGTGGATGCTCTCTCCCACCCGTGACCCCGAGCTCTCCTGTATGCCTTCCTTCCTGTAGCTCTCATGCTGCCAACGATAGCCAGAGTTCAAGCCAAAGGCCTGTCAATGATCCTCATTGCGCCTCACTGGCCATCGAAGCACTAGTTGGCAGAGATAATCCAGCTTCCACAGGGAGAACTTTGGCCTCTACCACTGCGGTGGGACCTTTTCTCTCAGGCAGGGGGAGGAAATTCTCCACCCCCACCCGGAAACGCTGGCACTATGGGCCTGGCCTGTGAGTGGTTCAATTTACACTCTGTAGGTCTCCCACACAATGTTATTGAGACAATCCAGAGTGCGAGAGCCCCCGCAACTAGGTCTCTGTATGACTGCAAATGGGCCATATTTGAAAAAAGGTGTGCAAGAGCACAGGAAATACTAATTAAGTGCTCTGTAGCTACTATTTTGACTTTCCTGCAGGACATGCTGGATAAGGGTAAGGCTTTTTGTACCATAAAAGTGTACTTGGCAGCAATCTCAGCTTGCCATGTCTGTTTTGGTGGAAAAACCGTGGGACAGCACCCCTTGGTTTGCCAGTTTATGAAGGGGGTTCGTCGTCGGCTTCCTGTCTCAAAACCCCTGGCCCCATCATGGGACCTTCCCCTGGTTCTGGATGCTCTGATGGATGCTCCATTTGAGCCCCTGGAAGAGGTGAATTTGAGATTTGTTACTCTGAAGACGGCGCTTTTACTGGCTCTTACCTCAGCTAAGCCGGTGGGTGAGCTTCATGCTTTCTCTGTGAACCCAGCTTGTACCAATTATCTGCAGGTAATAGAAGGTTGACCTTAATTCCTAACCCTGTGTTTTTGCCTAAAGTGTTGGGGTCTTGTTCGCCAATAGACTTGGTGTCTTTTAGCCCCCCGCCTTTTTCCTCAGTGGCGCAGGAGCGTCTTCATGAACTTTGTCCAGTTCGGGCCCTACACACTTATATGGATAGGACCAAAATGTTGAGGAAAAGTGACCAGCTGTTTGTTTCTTGGGCAAAGGGTCACCTCGGCAAACCTGTGTCAAAGCAGCGACTTTCGCATTGGATAGTTGCTGCAATTGCTTTAACTTACACCTCTATGGGACAGCGCAATCCTGAGGGCCTTCGTGCCCACTCTACACGAGGGCTGTCTACCTCATGGGCACTCTTTAGAGGAGTTTCCATCCAGGAGATCTGTGCCCCAGCAAGCAGGGCCTCTCCCCATACATTTGCTTGGTTTTATAAGTTCAATGTCACAGCTCAACCGCTGGCTCATTCAGTGCTCTGCTTGGCATCAGATGCACCAAGCTCCCATCGATTACTTATATTGTCAGCAGTTGGTCTTGGGTCTGCATCGCAATCCGGGAGTCAGGATTTTCCCATAGTGAGACACGAAACGAATGCTATGAAAGAGAACTTTAGGTTACTTTCGTAACCCCGGGTTCTCTGAGTAGCATGAGTGAGTGTCTCACCTAGCCACCCACCTTGCTCATTCGTAGCGAGGAAGAGGGTGTGAGTTTTTGAATGATTTGTCTGTGCAGGGCCGGTCCTATACATAGGTAGAGGGCGGGACATGCCCCCTCTCCCTGACACTGACAGACTTATTCCCAGCCAATCAAGGCTGGTGGAGTGTAATTGGAGCTTCTCATGAGGTCACGCCGAGGGCGTTCCACTACTGAGACACTCACTCATGCTACTCAGAGAACCGGGGTTACGAAAGTAACCTAAAGTTCTAGGCGTCTGCGAATCACGGTACTTGTTATTGCAGTGTCCCCAATTAAAGCAGAGCACAGGGAGGTGGTGAATGGACAGACTAAGCCAGCAGCTTTCTGAAACCCAGAGCTTTGATAAAGCCGGCGACACTGCGTCTAATCAGACCCGAAACACGGCCTCTCACTACCTGGATGTGTTAGAAACGAACAATACTTTTAAGATCTGCTCTTTTCATGAGTGTAAGGCTTGAGGCAAAGCAGTGTTGGTGACTTCACATCTTTAAACAACCTGTTAGAAAAAGCTATGTGCTGTGTTTATTTGTGAGTTTTGGCATTTCTCACTTAGTAAGGCAAACTTATTTCCAAAAAATAATATTTACAATAATCGTTATAAAGATATGCTTCTCCTTATGGGGTCCAAAGTCTAAGTCCCAAAAGAAGAAGAGTTGTTTTGGGGTTAGGACAAAGGTAAGAGTTGAGTTTAGGTTTGGTTTAGGGTTGAGATTATGCACAAGAAAATGGTGAAAAATTAACTGTAGTCAATGCAAGGTCCCCGTGAGGATAGAAAGACATGCGGTGTGTGGGTTTGTTGTGAAACGGTGAATGAGAGAGTTGAAAACTGTGCGACAAACACACGGGTCACATGTCAGCAAAAAGTTATTTGCTTTTGTCTGTGTGTCTCTTGAAAAGATAGCAAAATTTCCTGGCTCGTTGTTAGTGTGTTTGTGTGTGTAGTGTGTGTGAGTGTATGCGCATCTGAGCGAGGGGGTGATATAGACCTCAGCCTAAGAGAAAAGAGCAGCTTGTTTGTCAATTAAAAGACGTGATAAAGCATGAAATGGGCTGCCATCGCCACGTGGGATGAGGGGAGCGGGGAAGACAGGGAACTAGTGTAAGTTCGCACACGTCTCACCGTGCACTTTTATGTGGATGTGTGTGTGTCTGTGCGTGTGTGTGTTTGGGGAGGTCTGTCACTCTTCCTCTATGGAGATTAATTAGCAGGGGCTGTCTAATGAAAAGGCAGCATCGTTAGCGCCGGGGCGGCTCGGCGGGAGAGACGGAGTGAGGAGGAGGAAGGAGGCGGAGGGAACGGGATGGAGAAGTTCCTGGGGAGATGCTGGGAGACAGGATGGGACCGGAGTTGAATTTGTTGCTCGTGTTTCGGCAAAAGAAACGCAGAGCAGAGAGGACGGGGGGGCCCGTGACTTGTCTCCTGCATCTTCCTCTAACGATGAAGCCACGTCTGTGTGTGTTTCTGTGTGTGTGTGTGTGTGTGTGTGTTTGAGAGAGGGAGTGAGAGAATCTGTGCTTTAACGGGTGGAGGATTGTGACCCAGGTCTAATTGAAGTATTTAAGCCATTTAAGCACTGGGAACAGAAGGTCGTTACAGATCCAAACTGGCATGGGGGTTAGGGGCCCCCGCGCCGACACAACCACACTTCCACACATGCATACAAAAGGCTCTTCTGTTTAAGACAGCCTCATTTTATTCATGATGCTGCTTATGACCCTGAACTCCCCGATGTGAGAAGGTATGCGAGTGTCTGAGTGTGCGTGTGTGTGTGTGTTCGCTTTGGGAGATGCGGCTCTGTCACCTTCCGCTGGGCTCAGCCAGGTGTGAAAAGGCATTCTGTCAGACCTCCCCGCTACCAGGGTCCATTTATCCGTCCTTCGATCACGTGTGTGTGCGTGAGCTCGGGTCCCATTTATCTCCCGTGAGTGTGTGCGTCGTCTGCCTGCACCTGGCCCTCAACTAACAAACTCCTCCAAAACCCCGCCGGTACAGACCTCAAACCCCAGGGGCATTTACCGAGAAACTACGATTCCTACACACATCGACAAACACACACACACACACAAGCATGCGCACACGTCCAAATATAAAGAGCAGGAAATGGAGTTAAAAACAAAAGCCGCACTTTTTTTTTGCTGGTAGTTATTCAAAAAAGGACGTCTTCTTATTAAAGAACCGGTTGATTTCAATATCTATTTTCGGTCGACCCAGTTTTTCCTTTTAACCCACACACAGAAACGCAGATGCAGATGGCCTGGTTTTACTTCTGTCTTTTTCATGCACCTTTTTTTTCCTCGTCGCGACGGCCGCAGGCCCCTCTCCTTCTTCTCATTCCCGCTGAATGCTGCAAACACATAAAAAAGCCACAGCAACACTGAGCTCCTCTTCTGTTGGGTTCGCCCTCTTGTCCCAAAATGCGAAAAAAAGATTTGAGGTCGACTCTTTTGGTCTAACACTGGTGAAACATTTGGACCCCGTCCATGTCGTACTGTCGGATCGCATCTACAATGCCGGCCGTTTCCTGCCTCTGAATAGGTTTATGCTTCCTCTGCATTTGCAGTGTGCTTTGGTGGTTTTTTGCAGAAGAAGCAAAAATCAAGTTTTGCTCCCATAAATGGCAGATTGTATTGCTTTTTAAGGATATTTGAACATGGCTCCACACAGAGAGGATACTGTAGTTAAAATGATGCATCTCATCATTGAGTCGTGCAATGATGCAATGTTTAGCTAGTTTGCATTGAGAGTTCAAAAGAAAACCCAAGGTGTGATTCTGAGAAACAATATTTATAACTTTCTTTAATTTAGTTCATCCAAGGTGAGATATTCTCTCTGTATTAAGTAAACACACCCAATTTTCACGACATTAGCATAAATATTTTACACCGATAAAGATTTTGTTCCTTTAACTCATAGCTGAATAGCGGCAGTTATTTATCACCACTACAAAATCAATTAATAGAAATCTTGTTTTGTGTGCAATACTAGATCTTGGTTCATCAGTTTTTGTTAAAAAAAATGACTGCTTTAATTTTGCTTCAGTGCCAAGTAATGAAATGAATTTAAAGTTGTTGTTTGAGTATAAAGATTAGGGTTCAATTAATACAGATGTCCACAAAAGCACATACTGTAGAATAAATTCAAACTTAATTTATTATCAGTTTTTAAGCTGTTGTGCTAAATTTTATGATTTAAGGGTTATAGGTGATGTTAGCTGATTAGTCAGGCTGTCTGTTAATGTGTTGAACCTGGAGTCAAGCTCCATAACCCACCTGCTACTCCAGATTCTTAGCATCCTAAAACTTCACTTTAGTGACGGAAGACGCTCCTTTAGTTTCCATGCCGTGGATTTACAGCCGACTTAGTTTTCTGTAGGAGTGAGGAGTGATTAGCAGAGCACCAAAGCAGGTCAGGGAGGCTTGGCTCCAGAAAGCTGGAGAAACTCGGCTCACTGCAAAACATCATCTGGCATCATTAATGAAAGGATTTTAAACAAAATCAACTGGAAGAAAACATCTTGGTGCTTTTGAGGGTAAAATTTTTTAAAGCCTGTAACATTTTAAGTCTGGAAAAGGAAAAAAAAAAAACTATGTATAGACATTTTTTTTACATTTACAAACTTGCTTCTTTCTCTTTTTTTAATAGATAAAAATCCTTTCCAACAATGTAGTGTTTACAAAATTGATTTGTGGTCAATTGTAATGTTTTTTTAAGGCACAGACTAAGAACATGTTTGTACTCTCATTCAAAAATGAAACATCGGAACATCTGTCTGAAGTAAAATAACAAATAAAGTGCTAACACTGCTGTTTTGGGAAATTTTCCCCGAAATAAAGGCTTCAGATTCTTTAAAGAACCTGCATTCCGTATAGGATCATCCACCCAATATTGATGAGTCTACTTGTTAGGAAATATTAAAAACAGAGATGCTTTAGACGCAAACAAATGCTGTAATATTGGCTTTTTACCAAGCTAATGAATTTGGAGGCTTACTTTGTTTCTGCGTATCGAACACGTGAAACCTGAACGCTGTGCAGTTTCCTGGAAAATTCTTTAAACTTGCATGTTTACAATATAAAACATTTATGAAGAAGAAAGTCGATGTCTTTTTAGAAGTGAAATCTTTAAAATCATTGTGTTTCTATTGGACATCTTTAGGTTTGTTTTTCTTGTTGCAACATAAAATCCTGAATTTCATCCCCTGAGCATCATCAGCGTGAGAAACCAATAAATAAGCCTTTTAACATAAGATGGGTATCAAAATTGATCAACTACCATGTTTTTAAAACAAACGTCTGGCATTTGAAGCAAAAATGAAGTTCATACTCTCCAGCAGGAAGAGCACAAACGCCTAGCTCGAAGGATCGCTGGATCAAAACAGCCACATTGTACATGTTTATTTTTTTTGCCGCCGGCTGTTTGTGTACCGACTGTATGAAATCCCGTCATGATCGTACATTCAATGCTTGCATGCATACATGCAAAACATATTAACTGTTTCAGTAGCTCTGACCTTTCTCTGCATGAACCAGAGCGTGCAGAGTTTGGACCGAAGCGCCCCCCTCTGGTGATTGTAGGAAGTGGGGAGTCTAGATCATCCTGCTTCTTTAAATTTGATAATCTGAAGGTGGCTTCATCAGATTTAACCTGTGCGACGCTGATTATATGAAGCGACGGGTATGGAGAAGGTGAGGTGTGATGCTGAGGGAGTACAGAGTGTATTAAACTGTAGGAAGTATTAAACTGTTGGACAAAGACATGGGGAGTGACTGCGAGCAGCTGATAGGTACAGGTATGTCGGCATGTGAGCATCGATTGGCCGCTTCTTTAGATAGCGGTGACACCTTTGCGCCCGTGTTTATCGATCTGCAGCTCTGCCGACTGCAGTGGGTGTTTATCGAGCCGATTTTCTCATCATGCTCCTATCAGGGCAGGTGTGCATCGATCTTTTCCTGAGGGACAGGTGTGGATGCGTGTAATGTTGCCCTTCTCCTGTGCAAAAAAACTCTCCTGCCTGACTTTGAAATAAAGCTGTTTGAATTCTCCCGTTTCCCCACCTGACTGCCCCTCCTCACCCCCGTCATTCACAGTTTTACCTTTTTAATATGTTTCGACTCACGCATGCCCATTGTTAAGCCAAGGTTGGAACATTTTGTCCCTTAAATCCTCTTATACTGTCTCAAAGAGAGGACCGTTACATTTTTAATGAGGGTTAA
The DNA here is from genome assembly GCA_032876305.1 of Orestias chungarensis. Lineage (NCBI taxonomy): Eukaryota > Metazoa > Chordata > Actinopteri > Cyprinodontiformes > Cyprinodontidae > Orestias > Orestias chungarensis. Next base: position 802,222 of record JAVLVB010001120.1, read on the forward strand.
AAATTCATGGTGACACAGAAGTCTCCTTCATGTCGTCGTGTGTCAAATAAAAGCACTCGACTCAAAGGTATCAAGGCTTTTTTCCCCTCTCTTTCTTTGTGGGGTTTTGGTGGAAGAGAAAGAATTGGGGTCAGTGGGACTTTACAAATCTCTCAAAGTTACACACCTTTATAAAAAAAATTTAAGTAGATACTCTTGCACAAAGTCGCTCTACTTAACAATTTCATATTTATGTATGAATAAACAAAATGTTTAAGAATATTTTAGTATATATGAAATATTGATACATCTTCGTAAGTCATTTTAGTATCATATTTTATTTGAATTGTATATTCTTACACGAAAATATTTTATTGCTTGGTTCTTTCTGTTGATTGTGATTTTGACCCTGTTTGGTCCAGTCGACTCTTACAAAATATAACAGGTTATAACCCTAGATCATATCCGAAGAAAATCCAAGTAGCTTCCTCATGGTATGTAGTAAATACATTTTCTCACAGTAGAATAGAAAGTAGTTTTCCCACTGGGAACACTTTGTTCTCTCCGATAGGTATTAAATACGCCTCTGCTTTCTACCAGAAAAGGTCAAGCACAACACATGCAAGACTAAACGGGTACGAAATAACCAGCAAACCAAATCTTTAAGCTCTTCAAACATAATTTTGACTTTCACTGTGTGTGTGTTTTAGAGGTAGGTGGATGGCGCTGGGTTTGATCCCAGACCTGAAACCTTTGCTGCACATCTTCCCACTTCTTTCTCCTCTTTTTTCCACATCTGACGGTCAGTAAAAGCCACCACTAAAAAAAAAAAAAAAAATGTATAAATCATCATTAGGCTGTTTCTTCTGGTCCATGAATGCATTTAAAGATCTTCCATTCAGCAATCTTTCTTTGGAGATATTTGACTTATTTTTCATTTATACTTACATAGAAAAGAAATATGCTCATACACATTCAGATTGGTATTTTAAAATGCCTGGATAATTACTTAAAAGGGTTTTATTTTTTGTAAAACCAAATTTTCTGGCTTCTTCCACATCCACTCAGCAGTGTTGGCCTCTTCTGGACTAGTTCTGTATAAAACTGAATCCGATTCCATCCTGAGGTCAGTTTGCTTTTTGGGGATGGAGCACCACCCAGTGGTCAACTTGAGAAATACTTTCTGTTCCCCTACCTTGATTATTTTATTATCATGAAATCTTTGAGTGATCCTAAAGATATTTTTGAGGGGGATAACATTTAAATCCAGGTTGTTTCAGTTCATATTTACCGTCATCGTAAATATGAACCGTTCTTTATTTGTTCATATGCAAAATAAATAAATAAATAAGAGCCATATAACCATAAATTAAGAAAAACCAACCAGTGAATCGGCTCCAGCAACGGCTTAATTACAATTGCGCCCAGCCACTCTGGCATTAAGTCCTCTGTCCTTCTAGGTATAACAGTTCGACCTTGGTTGAACTTTTTTGCATGTCCTCCCTTCTTTCTGCGGCTGGCCGCTTTTATTCGTTCTTCTCTTAAGAACGTGCACAATTGAAATAGATTTCCTGTAGAAATCCCTTAAAATCCGTTTCTGTGCAGAAAGCTGTTTTTTGCTGCCTCATCATTGTACAGTACAGACTGTCCTGTCTGCTCTCTGCTCTGTCCTGTCAAAAGCCTCTCAGCTCTTTTATTTGCCTGGAACTGAGGCGCCAACAGTGTTGCGCCGAAGCCAGATAACGACGCTGAAAGGGAGTGATGGATCGGCCACCGATGCATTATGGGACCTTTAATGAACTTCTACTATTAGTTTTAAAATGTAAACATTTTCATTATACGGCTAACAACATTTTTTTAATGGTTAACTACTGGAAAGTATTATCAGAATCATAATTTTTTATTTTTCCTTAAGTTGAGGTACTTTAAGGTGATTTGTCCATGCTTCTGTAGTTTAGCTGAATGGACTGAGAAAGCTAGACTGCTAGATTGCAACCTTACTTCTTAAGCCTCATCATGTCTAATGCCGAGATATTTTCACATCAGAATCACCTGTACAGTCTAGCTTCTTTGCCTTCTATGAACATTTTCAAAATTTCATTTAAAGCTCTGTGATGGATGATCAAATACTGAACGTCTTGGTTCTTATTATTATTCTTGTTAAATGCATAAAAATAAAAAAATTTGGCTTCGTTTTGGTTCTTTAAACGGCGGCAATGATCGTGCTGCATGTACTAAATGCGTGAATTACTTATTGTGTAATAAAATCATGATAAATATTTTTAACATGATAATTTGTTGGTTTTCCTGCTTGATTCAAAACTCCTACTTCAATCAAGGAGCCTGGAGCACTTATTCTATATTGTTTGTTTTTGCTTTTTTGAGAAAAAAAAAAAAAATCCTAAGCTGGTGTTAGTATTGGCCAGAGAGAGCCAGATCAGGGCATCTCTGACTTCTAGTGGGATCTTGAGGCTCCTCAGCCTTGGCTCAGCTCTGACTTATCAGTCAAACTACGAATTAAGTAATAAACAAATATGAAAAACCTAAATACATAAATCAGGATGTGCTATTATTTTCGAAGGCAGACAACATTTCTGCTGTCTTAATTTTGTGGGGGTGATTTTATCCCCCAGATGTCCTTAAATAAGCTGTTGCATGGTGAACCGTAGGAATGCACACACAATGCCCACCCACACACTTGTGCACACACAGGTGCATCGTCGTTATCAGAGGTCTTGCAGGCTTCGCAGGTCATGGTGGCTTTGTGCTTAGCAGGATGGTGTTGATGTGACGTATGTTTGGTTGGCTGAAATGTAAATTTATGGGTTTAACATCTCCGCCCGGTGCCTATGCGATTCTGTCCATCTGTACGTGGCGCATTTAAATCCCCGTCTCTGGTGCCCACGTTCGCCGTCTCTCTAATTGGTGGTGAATAAGTGGGCACGTCCGTAAAAAACCCAGGCATCGCGAGGCTTGCAGGCTTAGCTTTCAGCACTAAGAATAGGAAGCATACAACTTACATTTGAATGAGTCTGCTTGTTTCCTCTGTTCGACCTTCCACGGTGTGACCAGATTACCGGCAGCAATGCCCTAAAAGTGGCAGCCCACCCTGCTTCGCCCCCGCATCGTACTATCAACACAGTTCAGAAGCTCTCTTTTTTTAGTACTGGTGAGCAGAGAAACAGATTTTCCTTCAGAGTTTCTGATTAGCGGGAGGAAATATGTGTTTCTTTTAGTTTGACTTGCAGAGATTCTTGTTTTTGATCTGAGAGGAAACGTGAATCAAAACCTGGTATTTAAATCATCCACATCCACTCGAACCCATTATTCCCTCTTTCTGAATGAAACCCATTATGATGCTTTGCTAATTTATTAACGACAATAAAGGGGGTTAAAATTAATGCATTTATTATGTTGGGTCTGAGAAGATGTTTGCCTTCTAGGCATTTCTTCTCGCCCCTACTATAATCCTCCTGTTTACCTAATGTGTATACTGGCATGCCTCTTTCCCACACACCAGAGGGGCGTGTTTGCTTTGGTATGAGCCCAGTGGTCCGATGTTGGGTTAGTGGGGCTGCTGTCTATGATAAAGCAGCCAGAGTCGGTTTCCTCTGGGTCTGGTAACATTATGCAAACCTCTTCCCAATGCTGCAATAACATATGCTAAACAGTGCTGCTGGCCCCGGCCCCCACGCTCCCACTAGTCGCTACTGTTCAGATCCCACAAACACACACCCTCTCTCTCCTCATGCACACTCACACAAGCATGTTTGCTCCTCGGATTTTGTTTTATAACTCTGTTTGTGTGTGTTCCTTTAGATTGTAGTTTGCAACAGTCTGAGCTTTGTGTTGGTCGGAGGATTATCACAGCTTTGCCAACAGCAGCCAAGGCAAGGAGCAGGGGCAGAGCGGGGCTTAAGTCCGACGCGACACATGTTTTGGGACGACTGTGGGAAAATATGTGTGTTTGTGCGTGCGCACATGAGGAGCCATGGATGGTTGGCTGTCTGTCCGCGCCCTCACAGAGAAAGGCTGGAAGCGCTCGCACGCACACACAAAACGTCCTAAAACTAAGACGAGACTGTCTTTCCACGGTTTCGTACACTTTGAGGTGGGCCGATGTTTTTACACCAGAGTTCAAGAAGCTCACACAAGACCCAGCCTCTTGTTTCCCTACTTTAGAAATAGGCTTGGAGATTATTCATGTTGCTTTTTGACAACAGTTTGAATCTTTTATGACATTGATGTCAAACTCCAGTCCTTGATGGCTGATGTCCCGCCGATTCTTGATGCATCTCTGCTTCAGCACATCTGATTCTTGTATTATGGTCATTAGCAGATCATGGCGGGATGATGCCTTCATTTTGTGGTTCGTTGGCCCGAAGTCACATCTAAAAGTTGGAGGAAACTGAGCCTCAAGAACTGGAGTCTGAAACTCTTTAGTCGTGGTTTATAAAACATTAATAAAATGGCTCCTCTTTTCAAAATAGTTATGCTTAATAACAGTTGTTTGCAGTTTGCTGATGCCACCGTATATTTTCTTTTTATCTTGACCTGAAGATGTGTTTACTGCAGAAAAGCATTTTACCTTTCCAGAGTTTCAGTTCCTGTTGTCCTTGGTGGTTTTGGTTAACAGTAAAATGAAGTATGTTTGTATTATACTGATAGTAGACAACGATCACTTACGCTGTTTGAACTAGAGATCATCAGTAGGATCTTACTTGAAGTTTTAACCCCATGAATCGCCTCAATAATATTTTTCCATGATGTCGTCTATTTTGTGAAGTCCACCTGCCTCCCTCATAAGTCACAGTCGGCATGGTGTTCCCAAATTTGCAAGCTTCTCTCTCTTATGTTACAATGACCACTCTGCACATTTTCTATAACTGAGGTTTTTTAGCTAATTTCTGAATCGTAATGTGGCTTTCTTATGTCGCTTTTGGAGTATTTGCTTCTTCCTTCCTGAGCAGCCTTTCAGCTCATGTCGATCCAGGGTCCTCTTTGAACAACTTCAGTTTTTTGTATCTGTTCTGGGGCTGACCCACACATTCCCCTTTGGGAGACACCGCTTTTGTTTGGTTGCTCAACAGTATGACAGCAGAACCGGATGTTCATCAGAATGTGATTCTGCGATAGCAGAAAATCCTGCAAAATCTTCTAAAGTGGGTGCGCATTATTCTTTAAAAGCCGCATATTTACTGCATAAATAGCAGAAAACACAGAATTATGTAAATGTCTGATTTTACTGATCCCACATTTATTCACAGAAATTTGAAATAACATGTAATTTTCGTACTTTTCGCTGACACAAACCCCTCCAAGCAAAGTGAATGGTCCGGTGCTTCGATTAGTGACGTTAGCGCATCCACCATATTGGATGTGTCAGATCTGCCTTGTAAATTAATAAAAGTAAATTGAATGAACTTCATATTTCTGCTTATACTACATTGTAGATGACCCTAAATGGTCCAAGACTCTTAAGTTGGCATAACAGAATTAAATAACTGCGTCAGCTATGCTGCTATGTTATATCACGTTTGCTGCTAACTGTAGGTGAAACGTTCTGTGCGTTACTCTCCCTACATTTGTAAGCAACAATTCCCAAGTTTTTCCCAGTTTTTTGACACTTTCCCGCATTTTCATTGCAGAAAACGGGACAAAATCCAGCAGAAATCACATTTTTCTGGGGGGACGTCACATATCATGTATAACCTTCTAGGACAGTGAGGAGAAGCTAGTGGGATCTCCTTGGGTTCCCCCTTCTTTAAATAATCACGAAAGGCTGTATAAGAGTGGAAGTATTTCAGGGATAAATGGGTCTGTGCTTGATTTAATATCAGACGGACAGCGACCCGCACACATTCAAGGAAAGCTTTCTGCGAGGATTTCACAGAACTATAACAGGTTGGCGAGAGAATACAAGGGGATTTAATTTCGTCTTTCTCCCTCTCCTGTGCTGCTTCATTCAGTCCATGTGCTGGATCAGACTGTGTGGAGATAACGCAAGCCCAAGGTCAGGGAGGAAGAGACCTACAGCCAATTTACATGAGACATGAATGGGGAGAGGGGCAGGGAGGTTTGGTGTGGGGGGGTGTTCGAGACCGGGACCGTGATCTCCTTAGGGTGCACATGCCTGCGTAAGTGTGTGTGTGTGTGTGCGTGTGCAAGAGGTCTGTGATCTCCTGGCCTTTGTGATGGAGATGGACCCGGCAGGGCCGACCCGATAATGACGCGACGCTCTTAATAGCATTCATCCCTTCTACCGCAAAACTACTCAAGCGGAAATAAGAGAGAGAGAGGGGGGAGAACAAGGAAGAAACAAAATGTGAGGGGTAGATGTTGGTTTGCAGGGGGTGTGTACGGATGGGGGTATTGCAGGTGGGAGGGGAGGTGAGCTAAGCTATGTTTAAGAAATGACGAGAGTGGGGGGAGGCAAATAATTTGTAATCTCAGAATCAGGGTGAGGGAGGGAGGCTGGGGACCATAGGTGATAGTGTGATGGTTTGCTTCAGAGTACGGCGATAAATGTGTGTTTGTGCGTATTTTAGGTACTAACCCAACCAATACTACGTTGTGAGAACCCACTATATCGGGGCCCCAAGAAAAAGAAGGGCTGTTTTGTGGTTTTGGGTGGGGGGGTCAAGTTTAGGACTATGGTCTAGGTTTAACCTCAGGTGTGTACTGGTAACGGTGCTGTGAAGGTTAGGGGTCATTGTTAGGATATAGACACGAATGGGGGTCAATGCAAAGTCCTTATAACGATAGAAAGACGTGTGTGTGTGTGTGTGTGTGTGTGTGTGTGTGTGTGTGTGTGTGTGTGTGTGTGTGTGTGTGTGTGTGTGTGTGTGTGTGTGTGTGTGTGTGTGTGTGTGTGTGTGTGTGTGTGTGTGTGTGTGTGTGTGTGTGTGTGTGTGTGTGTGTGTGTGTGTGTGTGTGTGTGTGTGTGTGTGTGTGTGTGTGTGTGT
>JAVLVB010001120.1:809265-843676 GCA_032876305.1 Orestias chungarensis
ACACACACTTACTTATCATACAGGGTCATTACAGGCCTCTAACTATACCTCGGTAATCAGCAGTTCATATCGCCGACCATATTCAAACCGTCACCAACAATGGAGAGCATGGGAATGAGGCAGGGGCGACGGCTGAACCTCTGTGTTTTTTTTTGTTTAGTTTTTTCTTATTGTGGACAAACCCAAGCAGATGGTGAATTAGTAAAGATAGGTTGGTCTTTCTTCTTCTTTCAGACTAAGAATGGTCCTCCTGTGAAGCAGCAGGGAGACGACGGTGTTCAGTCTGCTGCCTACTGCTACAACTGTTCCAGGAAAGGACACCTTGGTTTTGTGAGTACATTAATCTTCTTCGTCCGTCCAGTTTTGGGGGTTTTATTTGGGGGTCACACCTCTTTTTCACATGACAAAACAAACTCAAAAGCTTGTATGCGTTTAATTGGTTGTTATGACCAAAACAACCTAGTGCCTAAATATAATGGAGAAGGAAAAAAAACAACCCATGGTTCTTCATGTTTTACTCAACATCAGTTGGGTTGACATATTAACTATTAGTTGATTATTCTATCAAATCATGTCCCAAACATGCTTTGGGCTATGGTTATTTTCAAGATGGCAGAAAGAGTTGGGAGGAGTTAAAAACAACATAAGTGATGTAAATAAAGGACAATCCTTATAGATAACCTGTTACAGAGTCAAGAAGTCCTAAGAGTGGGGGCAAAATTTCACCTTCAGAGAAGAATACACATCCCAAACATATAATGGTCAGGACTGCAGCTTTAAGGATCTAAGTATTTTGACGCACACAATTAAGCTTTGACCTGCATAAATATCCTGGACTTCCATAAACAGGTGTGGGAGTTGATTTTTAATCTAGCTTTAACCTTAAATAATACGACCAGGTCATCTTTAATAAGACCAGGCCAAAGCGATAGTCTTTACTTCAAGTGGAGCTCTGTGTTCGCTAATGATTCAGACACAGGATCATCAATCTGGTCACTTATAAAAGATCTGTCTGCACTATTTCTTCGAGACTCTTGTCGGTGTGTTTTGTTTGCCAGTTGTCAGGTTTCAGCCTTGCTTACCTCAGCTTTGCATCTTTGAGCGTTGAACAGTTTGTTCCTGTGGGCGCTCCAAATAGGTTGCAGGTCTGGAATACGGCAGCACAGGAAGAAAAGTTTGCTCCTGGCAGCTTCACGTAGGATTCTTTTCAAATCTTCATTTGGCAAATGCGGTTCATTTTCATATAGGGTTTTTGTGATCATGCTTCTGATTTCTGGCAAATTAAATATTACTAATACCGTCTATAATAATTATAGTATTACAATCAGGACATAACATCCTGTCTTTGTCTCCAGGTTTAGGTACATCTGGTGCAATAGCTATATTCTCCATGGTAAAGTTCATCTGTGCACTCTTTCCCCAGGAATGTACACAACAGAGGATGTTCAGTGGGGTTTATCCCAGCTACCCGTTTATCAACCACTATGACTCTGTGGAGGACATAAACCGCCGACAGCACAGAATAAAGATGAAGGTTAAAGGTAAGTCACACAGAGCCAATGTTACTCCGGCTTCCATTAAAGATTATTTTTTCTAAATTATTTTTGTTGGTTAATTGATTGTTGTTGATTGATGCAAATGACAAATGTTCCTCAAAGGTCCATATTTTTATAATATTTCACTTGGTGGAAACAGAGGAGTTTTTTTTGAGTGTCTGAGTTCCTCTCTAACTCTCTCTATTTAGCCGACCCCTGAAGTTTTCGTTAGGATTTTAGTCTTAGGTTTGAAGTTGAGTCCGTATTTTACGGACTATAAGGCGCACTTACAAGCTTAAATTATCTCAAAAATCAGCCGTGCACCTTATAATCTCGTTCCAAAGTCTGTTAAAACGTTGTGCGACTTTGGTAAGCGCTCAATTTGATTGACTGTCAGATGTTTCTATGGCGTTATTTTTGGGCCACCAGGTTGAGCGCGCAGTGATTTGAGACCTCAGATCTATCTGAAATGAAACAATCATTGTATGCATGTGCACACAGAGATCACACATGCCACAGATCACGCCATAGAAACGTCTAAGCCACATAATGATGAGAGGGAACCCAGAATATTTTATCGCCAAATTGCCCAGCTGTTCAATTAAGACACAGAAGATGAGGATGTGATTGATTAAAAAGTATTGTGAATGTATTGTTAAATAGTAGAATAAAGTTCAGCCAAACTCGATGTTTTCATTCCGTTATATTTTTTGTTTTTTAGACTGCATGTTTTAGCATGCGTCTTATAATACTGTGCTCCTAATAGTGCCGAAAATACAGTAGTTTTGTTTTGGGTCTCGGGATCTATTTTTGCACTGATTTGATCCATTAATGTCTTAAAAATTATTATTAAAGCTCTAAAAGGTCAGGAACAGAAAATATCCTAACATTAAAGATCAACTACCTTCATTTAAAACACCCTAATATTTTAGTGATGACATGCATTGTTATAAGCTTGTCTTAGCCCACAGCACCACGGATCTTCTCTTTTACTTAACAGTGGGCATGAAAGTCCTTCTACACATATTGTCCATTTTCCCCAGATTCCTCTTGCGGAGTTCATTTTTGAGAAGCTTAGTCTTATCATGTGACGAGTAGACGTAATTAGGTTAAAGTTTAAGTCTGTGATGGTCTGGGAGGAAATTTCCCTCCGGACTTCCTCAACAGCTTTGGAAGTGTATACCTTTCTTTTTTCTGTCCCTGGTGGTCAAATAAACAGCTATTTTTTTCCCCTAGTCTAGTTTGAAACAGTTGTAGTAAATTTTTTTCTTTTACTTTTAGTTACTTTCTGTCTGCTAATTTAGACAAATCAATGTACATGCTGCAGAAAACATGTTCTCTTTGGTTTCCCTGTTTGAAGACAGGAAGTCATGGCTCACATGGAAGTATAGATAAAAAAATGCTTCAGCTGCATTTATGTTGAAGTGTTTACCAGAGAAGAAACTAAACATTAAAATCTGTATCTTATTGTTGTTTTTTGGGGGGTTTTTTGCTCGCTCCACAGAATAAATATATTTAGGGATAAATACTGCTAAAAATATTCAGTGCAGCAATAAAAGCTGAATGGATTTTGAGGCGTTCTAAATATCTTTTTCTGGTCTGCAAATAGGCATGTGATATTTCCTTTTTAGGTGCTTAATGAAAGTCCATGTCAAAAAAAAATAAAAATCCTTCAAGTCCCTTAATCTTTATTTATGTTGTCCTTAGATATGAGAAGATCTGATGCTGCATCCCCAATGCCGGGACCACCAAAGAAGAAACCAAAACTCAAGCATCACAAGGACAGCCCCCAGCACGCTCCTCACCAAACCCCAAACAGCTACAGACCGAGTCCGAGCCACGTCATCTTTAATGACGACGACTTTGACGCGTTTAACCCCAAAATGAAGACGCCTAAACGGCCCAAAAGTGGCGGCAGTGCAAAACCATGGAGGCCTAAAAGAGCCGTACCCGCCGCCAGATCGCCACTGCCTCCTAGTAAAGTCACCCTCAATCAGGCAGATGACTTTCCCCGAGGGGGTGGGCTTCAAATGAAAAAGGAGGACAAAGTTAAAAAGAAGAAGTTCATGAAAATACAGGTTCCTTTGTCTGTCACAGATGGAAAAAAAGACTGGAATCCAAAACAAGATTGGAGGACTGGTGGAAAGAAGAGTCAGGGCCCAAAATCAAAGAATCTGACAAGAGAGAAGAAGAGACAGAAGAAACCTGTCAGTAAGACTGCTAAAAAACAACCAGGAGGACCCAAGTACTCAGAAGATAATCTGTTTCTAATTAAACAGCGAAAAATCAGGAGATAGCACCAGAGTGGGATGGCAGTCGCTGTTGCAGGTTGCATCAGTGAGGATACTTAGGAATACGCTGTTAGAATTAAAACTTACAATGTCTTTGTTCCGAAGTTTTAACAGCAACATTTTTGTCAAGCTAGTAACACAGGCTGTAAGATGTAGGATTGTTATAAGCCAATTCCAGTGAACATCTGTTTACACAGTTCTATCTTTACCGAACATCTGTCTGAACTGAACGTCTAGATTTCTGCACAATATCAGGAAAATATGTCAATGTGACATTAGTTGCAAACACCCTGGATTTTCCTCATCCTACTCTCTTCTCTCATCATCACAATGTGGCCGGCGCGCTCTGTTAGCTTTAGCATCGGAGTCGCCTAAACGAGTCAACTAGCTGAACACGTTTCAAGTTAATTTCTTCAAGTGATCATTTTTTACAATGGTCAAGCAGCAGATACTGCTATAAATATTCAAACTGTTATTAAAGTGATTGGTTTTGTGTGATCACCCCAGTTTGATGTTTAATTTCGAATTATTAATTAAATTTTTTTTTTTTTTAGATTAGTATCACAGTAAAGCATTTGTAAGGTTAATTTAATCCGCTGGGACAGACTGTGACTGAGACATCAAGATCCTTTGCTCTGTGCACACAGTTGAAACATTTGTACCTATTGTTCCTCTTAGAGCTGAATGAAAACACAATTTATTTTTATTTTTTAATCAAAAATCATGCTTGGACAATAGCTATTTTAGTCTGAAAGTAAAAACTACACTTTACCGTTAGTTCACAGATGATCAAACTATAATAACGTCTACGTCTGAATGAATCCTGTTGCCAGTTGAGGTGCGATGTAAGGAGCCACAACTCCACCGCCCAGCGTCCCTCTGCTTCCACTTCGGTTCCGAGGCCGATCTAAAAAAAAAACAGTCAAAAACAAGGTTTGCATTTTGTGAAACACAAACATAATTTATTGCATTTACATGACCATTTATATTATAATTGTTAGTCTTTTTTAATCTGTTATAACCTGTCTTGAAAGTTTTGGAAACGCATCTTTGAGTCCTTTTGATAAGGAAAATGGGGCTCTCTTTGATTAAAAGTGACATAATCCATGAAGGTAACATGTACAGATTAAGGCCAATTGATGTAATTTTAGGCTTTTTAAGACAGAAAAGTCGAATCCACTTCTAATGGTTCTAACATAATAGCTGTTTGCTTTAAAGCTAAATGCTACAGGATCTGACTCTTCGCACATTGCCGCTCACGGAAACTTGCCACAAGGATTAATGCTAATTTTAAAACTGTTAATAAAATCCGAGTATAGGTAGAATAATTCATCTGTTGCCAGATTTTAATGTCAATAACAGTGTCTTACACTTTTAGCAGAAAACATCTTTTATTGCAACCTGTGTAAAAAATAAACAAAATTCGGATGTCCAACGATTTTACATATTTTTGTTTGCTTTCTTTTGAATGATTTAACTGTTTTAAACATTTTAAATGATAATATTGGTCTGGGTTAACTTAAAAATCTTCTTTAAGCAGATCAAAAGCATAAAAACCGCAACAGGAATTAAGTACAACATCCTTCAGTCAATCCTGTGCTGTAGGTATGTGTTTTATCTTATAGGGTTATATGTTATGTTATTTGCTAAACTGTCTAGTATAAAACATAACATTTTCTATTACTCTATTACTATTAAAATTTCCAGATTTATAACAATATTACCACAAACTTCAATGTATTTTATTTGACTCTGTGAAATGGAGTCCAATAACTGTGTGGAAAGAAATTAATGTTTATCATTATTTTCTTTCCTGATTAACTTAGAAATATTTCAGACCAAACTAAACAAAAAGATTTAAAGGCTAGAGTTGCTCCCCCAGAGTTTCATAAAATAAATGAAAACTAATTTTTGAGTTTTTTTTCTACACTTCCGTTGAAAATATTGACCTCAGATTCATTGCAAACCTGGAGGAAGTAGTCTTGACCTTCATCCTGAAGCAACCAATCAGATGTCAGGGTCTCTATAGGAGCTGCCATAGACCCGCCCACTGGTTTTTAAGGGTGAAGTTTAAGGTTCAACTCATTTCATGATGTGCTTAATCACAGAAACCTGAATTAAGTTATTAACTTAAAACAGGAAATAATTTGATCTTGTTTAAAAATCAAATCAATACATATTCCGTAAATTATGTACTTGTTTCCAGTTTCAATAAATTATTGATGCCTGTGAATTATTGTTTTATGAGTTATTTGTTATAATTTGGCATTCTTCGTTCTCCATACTTCTCCCCATGATGTGAGGTTTTGATTTCTGTATCCTAATGGAGGCCCAAGAGAATACAGCGATCATGGATGAATGTAGCTGCATTAAAAACAATGTTTTTCCTTGTAATTGATGTGTCCATTGTTTATGCTAATATTTTTATATGTTATTTTATAAATCCCTGGTCCTTACAAAAAAATATATTAGTCATTTAATTATTTTAAATCAGACTTTTTATAAAAACTAAACTCCACCAGTACAGTTTAGGGGTGTGTGTTAAACAACCATTTAGAATAACTTTAATCTTGTTGAAAGAAGTTTTATTCTCATCAGGTGATTAATTTTAACTCCCATTAAGGTTCAGATAAAAAGCAGGAATGAATTCATTGAATTCATTTTATATTTAAGAGGATATCACTGGGCTTAAAGTACTGACTGGTCAAAAGCCCACCCCATAAATATGACTGTTCCCTTTAAAATATACTTTAAAATGTATCTAAACGTACCGTTCGCCAAAACAGTCCTATTTGAATGTTTTAGTCATCTCAAGCTCAAAATCTGGAATAATCAGTCAGTCTAAAGTCATCAGGTTCATTTTAATGTTAGCTGTGCATTTTTGTGCCTTTGTTTGTAGGGGGGCTCAGTGCTTGAAGTGGGGGAAAAAACAACTTTCCCACTGATATGGGACAGAAACATGGGTGATATTTTTATATTGATCCGTCTATCGATCCATAGATCAATAGTTTTATTGACATGAGCCATATTCAAGGAATCACAGAACAACTTTTATTAACTTAAAACCTTGTGGTCTTACTGAGAACATGAAGAGTAACTTTGACAAGGAAAAAGGACCATAAAATCTTAAGAGTGATAAGTCCCTTTTAAACATAGATGTTAATAAGCGTTTTACTGTTTTTTTAGGTTTCTTCTGTAAACTTTCTAATACTTCTTAGTATTGTCTTTAAAAAAAAAATTTTTTTAAAAAGGGACTGAAAACACCCAACTTTTATCTGAAAAAATAAAATTAATGGTTTGAACTACAGACTGATTCAACCGTCTCAGTAAACATCAGACACTGGAAAACAGTCCTGGTATACCTAAAAGTGTGCTTTTATCTTTTGTTAGGGTTTTAAATCATCTCCTCCCCGAGAATCGTTGGCCTAGCTCAAGTGTCTTTGCATCCTTCCAGGAAACTACTGCACACAACTCCCTCTGCTGGACGAAGATTGTTTCTACAGACAGTTATAGGTACTCTAATAAATGAGTAATGCAGTAGATTGTTCTACAACAGAGCAGCAGAATGATTGGCAAGTTATTAAATCTTTTTTTTTCAATGTTCACGTGTTCATTTACAGAAATTAAGTTTCAATGTTAGTCCACGATGGGTATGTAGTATTTTAATACGGTTGAATGTTTATCAGTAAGTGTTTGTTGATACAACATATATAAATGAGGACAGTTCTTTTCAATTTGAAAGCTATAAACTTGTTTGTCAGAAAAAGTACAAAATATTTGCTGGATCAATATTTAATTGAATGTTATTTAGAGAACACTTGTCATACAATCATGTGTAACACAAAGTTATAAAGGTTAATTGCGGAAAGACGCGCGTTAAACCACTAAAGAGGAAAAAACACCAATATAATCAAAGTTAACAGATAAAATAAGTAATTATTGGTAATGAAAAATTAGGATTTAAAAGTGAGAGAATGTTACTGATTACAAATAAGAACATGTGAAATTGTATAGATTAGTGAGAAAGATGTATTTATATAGTATAGGAAAAGAGATAGAAAATCTTTAAAACAATAAAGACCATTTATACCTAAAATGCAAAAACATATATTCTAAAAAGAAATAAAATAGGTAAGAAAAATCCTCTTCAAACATAACAGCACTTATTAGCAACTTAAACAGCAATTAACTAATAACATTTAACAGAGAATGTGAAAGTTGCAAAAACGCATAAAATATAAACTTAATACAAAAGAAAAAAATATGATCTGGCAATCTTCCTATAAAACTTCAGTATTAATAAAGTAGGAAATATGAAAAACCAAAGATGGATAAAACTCTAAGACCCCAGGATGGCTACGTCCTTCGCCTGAGCTTCTAGCTCGATTGAGCCAAGATGATCCTGAAGCTCTAACACTTACACTGACTTGACGCTGGGGCAGGATGGGTAGTTTAAAGAAAGACTTACGGAATCTTCTAGATCGGATTAAGAAAGCAACAGCTGGCTGTCTGGGTTTGATTCGGCCGCTTTCATTCTAACCAGAAAAAGTGTATTGGGTTTGCGCCTTCTGAAAAGTAGGGCATAAAAAGCAGGGAAATCTATATGAATCTATAGTACGATATTAGGGTATCGTGGTCTGTTTAATTTGGTATAAAATGGCGCATTTGTTTGACTCTTTATAATAGATGCTAAAACGGATTATACATCAGGTGAAAAAACAATTTCCTTCGGGATCAATAAAGTCTATCTTATCTTATCTTATCTTAGGTGTGTTGCTTTTTTGTTGTTGTTTGAGAAAATAAGGGCTGTCCCGATACAGTTTTTATATCGGATATCAGTCCATGCTTAAAAGTGAATATCTAGACATCTAAATCTTCGTATATCAGCACTCCACTGTGCCCCACTCTCTCTAAGGGAACTTTTGGCTAGCCTCAAATCGATGCAGAATGGTAAAGCACCAGGACCTGATGGCTTTCCGGTTGAATTCCTAAACAAATTTTCCAACCAACTTGGCCCTTTGATATTAGATATGTTTAATGAATCTTTGGAGAATTGAGCAATTCCCACTTCTTTAACTCAAGCCTCGTTCTCATTACTTCCCAAACCCAATAAATAATAGAATGCAACAATTGGGAGACCAATCAGTCCTCTAAACTCTGATGTAAAATTATTGGCACAAATGCTTGCTAATCGTTTAGATCCATGTCTTCCCAAGATTATTTCTGATGACCAAACTGGCTTCATAAGAGGCAGACAGCTGTCTTCAAATATGTGTAGATTACTTAACATAATACTCTCCAAGCCATACTCAACTACAGCAGAAATAGTAATTTCTATAGTCGTAGAAAAGGCCTTTGACCGGGTAGAGTGGGAGCGCTTATTCTCAGTTCTCAGCAGATTTGGGTTCGGTCAAACATTCATTACATGGACTCGGTTGTTATATAATAAACCCACATCATGTGTTATTACCAACTCTACTTGGTCCAAACCATTTCCATTAACTCGAACTTTCATCCATTCTATTTGCTGTTGCTATTGAACAACTGTCCCTTGCCCTTAAAGGTTTGTCATCTTTCGCTTGGATTTCCAGATATGGAGTTGAGTATAAGTTTCAGAACATAACATGGGAGAATAGACAATGAGCTTTAGATATGATTAAAAACCTACCTTCTCATAAAAAGACTGACTGAAGCTCTCCTATGCAAGTAAAGGAAAAGTAACACCAACGTTTGTGGGTTACAGCCTGAAATATTTTTGCTTGCTCGGACAACTGGTAACAATAGATATAAATATACATAAATAACAATATTAATTTAAATATTGAACAGTTAAATATAACGGTATAGTGTCCTCGTATTTCCCGTCTGTTTTTTTAAAAAGATGTTTAAAGTTTAAAACTACAGTGATTTAAATTTCAATATCCACACGAGAACGAAGAAGCACTCAATAAAGATCTAAAAATTGTGAAAATAACATCAAAAAACAAAGGATTATAAATAATTGTTGGAATAAATGTTGGATTTTATTGTTCGTGTGTATTAGTATCATAATTAATACAAGTCAGAAGAATAAAATGTAATTATTTTTCATTACATTCTACATTTAATTTAAAGGAAAACATGAAGGCACTTTTAGATGTTAATTCAACTAAATATTACGTACGATTACATTTTAAACTGGCTAAGGGGAAGAAAAAGTTATAGAAAACCATATTTTGTGCAACAATAATAACAACATATCTTGTATTGTTATATGTTACCTTTTAAGTGCGTATTAGATAACATAACCAACAGATACTAATGAATTTCACTCTTTTGAGTTTATAAATCATTTTCATCTCAATTTTTTATAATAGTCCATTATTAAACTTCTAACCCCCTAACCAGAATTTCCATTTGTAATTGGTGTACCATAGAAATCCCATTTCGATTTGCGATTTAAACGTTTGACATAATATTGTCATAATTTAGTGTTTTGCCAAAGTGAAAATGCTGCTTTTTAGTTCACGGCCTTGTAAACAAACCACGCTCATTAATTTGAATGTTTTTTTTTTCCTAGTATTCCTGAACGTCTCAGTGGAGACGCTACCGGTGACGTTTTGTTCGACGTCAGACGTCAACGGCCGCCTGTGGGTTCGTATCCAGGAAGCGCTACGGACTCAGCTCCCTACTCTCTCCCCGACCTGAAAGGCGGTGTGTTGGACGCTGAGCTGTGTCTGACCAAGTAGCCGGGGTAAAGAAAAGATGGAGGACGGCTTGAAACCTACCGGCGACACCAACTTGGACGAGGCTGTCCGGCAGTGGCTGCACTATGACCGGGTGAGCTGACGGCTAGCATGTTAGCCTGGGGTGCTGTGGACTGGGGGGGTTACCTGGTACCTGTCGCTCAATTCTTGATTTAGCATATGGAATATATTGAGCAATATATTGCTTTAATTGATTTAATCTGTTTTTGCCTTTAGACGAGTTTCTGTAGAGGATCTCATGATCCTAGACTTAAGTAAAGTTAAAGTAATCAACATATAATTACAAGTATTATTGTGGTTGCTGATTGTGTGTTTCCAGTACAGTCTTGTTTAAATGAATTTTTGATGTAATTAACGGATAGTTGGTTCTTTACAAGTGAGTTTGTAGCTAATCCAACACAAAGGTCACCAAAGCTACCTGCTGTTACAAAGAGAGTTAAACTATTTTCCTCAAAACATTTTTCAACTGGTTAGAGATGGGCGAAACTTATTAAAATGTTTATTAGTAAAAGTAACGATGAATGCAAATACGGCTTTTTAAAAACACCCCAATTTAAAATGTACGGTTTTTATAAAGAAGTGTGATTTAAACTGCACAGTTTTATATAAAAAAGCAATCTTTTTACAAAGTATTTTTGGAGATTTCAAACAACATTAATCTTAATTCATCAGCAGTCATATGACAAGAAATGTATAACGATAAACGATACAATAAATCCAAGACCTACTGTCTAAAGATTTTAATTTCTATCTATCTATCTATCTATCTATCTATCTATCTATCTATCTATCTATCTATCTATCTATCTATCTATCTATCTATCTAAAATATATTTGCTCTAATATATATAATTGTTGTACTCATGTTTGTAATTATAGTAAGATGTCCAGACATCAACCAGCTGACCAGCACATGGAGAGTGCTTCTTGGCCCTTAAGAGATATACGATGCCACCAATTAAAGCCATCAGGGGACTTAGACTCATTAGTCTTAGGATAATTGCGTTAAGGGCGTCTCAACGAACAAGAGATGTCTAACTGAAGAGACCTTTTGGTGCACCAGAAATGAGTGAATTGCATTCTCTTTGCTTTTGTAAAAAAAACATTTTTGTGCAAGAGTGGGAAAACTAAATGTATATGTCATTTAATTATATCATTTTTCAAGCACACAGTGGTAATTGGACTAAATGGTTTCTGATTTGTAAAATCTTTGTGACATAAACAGGCTATGTTCAAGTGTAATAACCAGCCAACATTTAGCCTTTAATTTAGTTTTCACCAAGTACAACATACTTAAATGATACACATGATAACATATACCATTTTGATAAATCTATTCTCAAAATTACCCAAAAACAGCCAAAGTCTATGATTGAATAACTAAGTTTAAGATGTCTGTGTTTTATATTTCGTAGAACCCCAAAACCGCATCGCTGGTTCAGGACATGGTGAAGGCTGGAGCGGTGGAGGCACTGAAGAAGAGCTTCTCCTCCAGAATGGAGTTTGGTACGGCGGGGCTGAGAGCAGCTATGGGGCCCGGCGTTTCCTGTATGAATGACCTCACAATTATTCAGACCACGCAGGTTGGTTAATGGATTACCTACCGCTAGACATTAAGCGTTCGAGTCACATGAACAGTCCCACATGCGTCACGTTAAAACCTAATGCTCACAACGCTTTCTATATGTCGCCAGCAGGTTTAGTCTGTATATTTCTCTAAAAAAAAAAAACAAGCCAGGCCTGTACCATTGGATCTGCTTTACACAGTCAATTTAAATCTAATCACATATGTTCATAACCCTGCCTAAAGCAAATTTAGAAAATCTTTGATATAAGTCTGGAATAATGATAATTATTACAAGAGAAAAGGTATAGCTCAATCCTTCTTACGCCTTACCACTAATGTGCATTAGAATAGTTTAGTCTTCTGATCTATTTGACCTTTTGCTGTCTAAAGAGTAAGGGGACCCAATAGGAGGAAAGTTTCTAACTTCTACAGTAATTTAAATACAAACATTATTTTATAGGGCTAATGGACTGCTCGTAGTTCTCACTTAGCACCAGCTTTTTGTGTTTCCATGATGGCAAGCTCTGGACTTAAAAACTGGCGTTACAAAAAGTTTCCAATATCAGGAAACCCAGCTGATAGCATCGAGTCATTGATTGAGAAGAGTTAATACCCTAAACTAAGGTACCCACTGAGAGAGTGCCATTATCTGGCTTGGGGTACAGTTGTGTGGAAGGACGGTGTTTTATCGATCGCGGTGCTGCATTCATGAGCTTCAAATTAATGGAAATCCATGTGATCAGAGCTTTGGGTTCTCTCGATTAATACATGACACTGTTGTGATTGGTTATGACACTCCTTTTGCCAGGATATAACGTAATATCTAGCACCAGTTTGCTGCTAGAAGAGGGAAAATAACTGCATTCTTATGGATATATATTGTTATTACTTTAAAACGAATTCTTAGTTGAACCACGAGACAAAATCTGCTTATTTAAGATTTTTTTGAGCAAAAGAACATCAAACTAGCTCTGAAGTAACAGCGGCTTACTGTTTCTCAATCAATGTATTAATTGCTCTGGTGTTTCAGGGTTTCTGTCGCTACCTGGAGCAGAATTTCAGTGACCTAAAAGAGCGCGGCGTTGTGATCGGATACGATGCGCGCGCCCATCCTCCCAGCGGTGGCAACAGCAAGCAGTTTGCCAGCCTGGCTGCGGCAGTTTTCATCAGCCGAGGAGTGCCGGTCCACCTCTTCTCTCAGATCACCCCAACGCCATTTGTGGTACACTCTTAACTATCTGTAATCCCTACTGTGGGATCTTCAACTGTGTCTAATTTAACTTACTTTAAATTATTTCTACCACATTTCAAAGTAAAAAAAAAGTTTCTGCTGTCACAATTTTAGTGGGACGAACTTTGTGAGGATTAAAGTTCCAGGGCAAATTCCAGTCAAAAAAAAGTCACTCAGTGTGTTGACCGCAGCATGTTGCATAATATTACATAATAAGCAGGTGTACTAGGTTATGTGTAGGATATTAACATGTTCTGTATCTTCTGTTCAAACATGCTTGCAGGGCCCCCAAAACTGTACCAATTATTCTGCACCTGAAACTAAAACCTCAAACTTTCAATGTAGTGATTTATCCATGAAAATTAAGCTCTCTGTTGGATTTTTAATTCAGCATTTCTCTATTGCAAGACATGTAATATGTCCAAAATGGTCAGATTTTAATGTCCAGTGTTGTGCAAGATCTATGAAGTAGATGTTTGAAGATGTGCAAAGAAATAATTGAAGCGAGCGTGGAGGGTCCCAAGAACTCAGCAGAAACTTGGTAAAAAGGAAAATCAATTATTTATGTAGTGATTTATTTAGACAGGAGGAATCTAGTCTTTGATTTAGTACCTTCTAAACCTATCAGACCTGCACCCTACTCTATCCTTAAAAGGGCTTTGTGTTAAACCCAGTCTGCCAGTAATTCATAACTGTGAGGTATCATGCCTTGTCTTGAAAAAGAAAAATCAAATTTTAATAAATATTTTGGCAGCATGGTTATATTTGCTTAAATTAAAACCTGTTTTTTTTCATGTCTGCGCAAAGGTGAAAATTTGCCCTTCTATTTGTATATTATAATTAGTATCATTAGTTTCTCCTGTTTTCAAGAGCAGGAGCGAATGGAAGCAGCTGAAAGTCTCACATTTCAAATCAAAGAAGGTCTGTTTTACATTTGTCAGAGTAACATAAATGTTTTTTGGGGCGCACAAACGGTTTCCTGTAATTGCCGAGAAAAAAATTCTATTCGCTTAGTTATATTCACATAGTTTATCCATATTTTCTGTTAAAATACAGGATTTTTGGGAAAAGTATGAGCGCTCATTGCCTCCTTTTTCGGTTTTGTCAAAATGGGATGCATTTTCTTTGAAGAGAAGTTTTACCTAGCTGGTTTGAAATTTTTTTTAACTTATTTTTATTAGAAAACTAATAAGGTTTATTGTTTAAATGTGCTATATCTGTATTTTATATCCTGATTTGAGTTTCTGGAATAAGCGTTGTGTTCTCGTATTCATTTTCTGCAGCCTTTCGCAGTTTCCAACCTGGGTTTGTGTGCCGGCATCATGGTGACCGCCTCGCATAACCCCAAACAGGACAACGGCTACAAGGTAATTTTAAGTGCTTTAGGTCAAAACGCTATCGTAGACCATCGTAGATCACGCTCTGATATCTTCCTTAGACAGGAATATATCTAACAAGAAATATACATAAAAATATCTAACAAGAAAGCTTCTCCTGATAGGTCTACTGGGAAAACGGTGCCCAGATTGTGTCTCCTCACGATGCTGGGATCTCCAAAGCCATTGAAGAAAACTTGGAACCTTGGCCAGAATCCTGGAACACCGAGGAGGCCCTGAAGAAACCTTTGATGAAAGACCCCTACAAGGATATTAGCACAAAATACTTCAAAGCCATCCAGGAACAGTGCCATCACAGGTGCTCCTTACGTGTCCCGCAAATTTAGCTGCATGTAGCATTTGAAACACTTTGTAGCTCAACCAACAGTGTGTGGCGCTTGTTTTATGGGTCATAGACGTTCTAATCTGGTTCTTTGCAGAGATATAAACAAGAAATCCGATGTGAAAATGGTTCACACCTCTGTGCACGGCGTCGGTCACACATTTGTCCAGTCGGCCTTCAAGGTCTTTGATCTTCCCCCGCTGTATCCCGTGGAGGAACAGAAAGATCCAGATCCTGAATTTCCCACTGTCATATACCCCAATCCTGAGGAGGGAAAAGGAGTCTTGGTACATACTTAATGCTATTTCAGAGCTCTCTGCCAATAAATGATTACATCACATGTAGCGCTGAAACAATTAATCGGATTAATTGTTCTGAATCAATTATTAATTAATCGTCAACTACATACCAGGAAACATGCAGTATGCTGAAAGAAAAACATACTTAAAGCCATAATTAAGTTAAAAACTATTATTAATCTGTTATTTCGAAACATAAATCAGCAGGTTAGCCTTACGCTAGCTATGATTTGAGCAAATGTTACCGAAAACAAATACATTTTAATGTTTCAGTGTTCTGGTTTAGAGTAAATCTAAACCGGCTATTTATAGAAATGTAATGTGTTTCTGCCGTGTTTGTGTTCGTTTTGTGAATCTCCCCATTTGGTTCCCAGACCCTGTCGTTTGCCCTCGCAGAAAGAGTCGGAGCCTCTGTGGTTTTGGCCAACGACCCCGACGCTGATCGATTAGCTGTAGCCGAGAAGCAAGAAAGGTGCGTGTGACATTTAAAGAAAATTAACTAATCGTTAACCCTAATCATCCTCAGTGATAAATGTAAGTGATACATTTTTGAATTTAGATTTTACTGTTTAAAGCTGATCAGACCTTGAAGGGTCTTTTAATTACCCATCCAGGACTTCCTGTTTTTTTGTTTTTTTTATGAGCCCTACCAGGTTACACGTATTTCTGTCCTACCAACACCAATTTAAAAGTATATGATGCTTAGTTTAAAATTGGAAATAAAAGGTTTTTGGTAACAAACACTGTAGGTTGTTGTGGAATAAAACAGAAGCAAAAACAAAATGTAGAAAAGATTTGATCACTGCTAAGTACGGTGGAGACTATGGAGACTATGATGCTGTGGGCCTGATTCTCTTAAAACGGCACTCTTTCTTTTTTAGAGTGCATGGCTTCATAAACTCCCATTTTATGTAAAGAAACTGTGACCTATATCATAAATGATGGTGGTTTGATTGGGTCTTTATCGGTTCAACAGGATAAGGATCAAACCTTCTCAGTTTTTGGACTTAAGTAGGAGGTTTTACCAACTCAGATCAAGATAGAAAAGGCAAATATAACTATTAAAAAAGCAACTGTTACTTGTATATTAAAGACATTCTTTGGTAATAATAATTTAAATGCCAAGTTATGAAGAAATTTTACCTAAACATATTAAATACTAATTAACATTTTAACTAGCCATAAATATTGTTGAAACATTCACATTTTTAAGTTATTTTTTGCTCTGCGCAAATTTTTTTGTTTCGTAGTGCCGACTTTTTTTATTGTTATTAATTTTATTCTTTGCTGCTTATAAAGTGTCAGATATGTTAGCCTTTATGACCAGTAGGATGTAATTTCCCCATGAAGATTGAAATGTTTGTTTTCCTTCAACCGTCTTATCTCAGTGGAGAGTGGCGTGTGTTCAGTGGTAACGAGCTCGGAGCCTTGCTCGGCTGGTGGATTTTCCACTGCTGGAGAGAGCAGAACTCAGATGTCGCAGCCGTGAGAAACGTCTACATGCTGTCGAGCACCGTGTCGTCCAAAATACTCAGAGCGATCGCTCTGAAGGAGGGTTTCCACTTCGAGGTAACACGAAACGTGTGGTTCATTTATCAGTGATAAACACTAGAAAGGATTTCTGAGCCCAAAGCATTCCAGAAGCTGTTGCTTGGAAAATCATCTTTAGATTTTATTTAATCGTTTACAGTATAAACATAAAATCTGTGTACATTATATAAAAATTTTTACTTTTTAAATCCTATTCAGATTATCATATTCATTTTTTTACCACTTTTAGCTTAGTTATGATTGTTAAAATGAATTTTATTTGCTAAATGTCAAACTAATTGGAGAATTTCTTCAAATGGTACATGGTATTCAAAATGTTTATATCTTTTCATGAGCTCCGCACAATAGTTTGCCATATGTCTGGCTCATTACTTCATGACGAACTGAGTAAGTGAGTGAGTCAAGTGTGTAGGCAGTGTTCCAAATTTTTCAGGTCTGCTCACAAATTTCATGACATTTGGAATTTGTACTGACCATTAAAACAATAGCTTTGTTGTCCTTTCCATTGTGTTCATACTTCATTATACCTATTTGAACAGATGAATGTAGGCTGATTTCATTTTATTTACCCATAATGTTACAAAAGGAAGCAGCGTGTTTGAGTTGTTGTATTAAAATATATCCACAGTATGTTTTATGCAAATAACCAGAAGATGAAAAGCTATGACTTCATTGTTTCAGCCTTAAAAATACACAAAAATTTTGACATTCAGCAAAAATTATTTACACCAATAAGAATGATTTTAGTCTGATTAGATGTCAATGAAAAACTATTTTTTTGTGTACCATGTAATTAAAAATATGGTTCAGGTTATGCAATTCTTTTTTAGGTGTTCTTTGCCATTATAAAGATTGGCCCAGTTTGTTTTTTTAAAGACTTCATTCTTGTGATGTTTGGACAGGAAACCCTAACGGGCTTTAAATGGATGGGGAACAGAGCGAAAGATCTCCTGGACAAGGGAATGAGTGTTTTGTTTGCTTTTGAGGAGGCCATAGGTAGGCACACACACAAACTGATGTTATCCCTGTGTTAAATTAGAGTGACTTAAATTAAAAAAGTCTGAAAGCTTGTGTTTTATTTGCTCTGCCAGGAAGAGTTTGGCTCTTTTTTTTTCGTATTCATGAAGCGTTTGTAAGCACCTCCATCACAACGCTTGTTTAACCTTTGTATCTGTGGCATGCAAAAAGTAGGGGTGTTGTCTATCGTGATAAATTTCTAGTCATGATAAAAACTATAGGGCACAGCGCATTTAGAAATTACTATGTTATTAAAAAAAAAAAAAAAAACTGTTGCTGTTAAAGCAGAGGCCTGGGATTTATCTTGATTAATATATCAACCATTGTGATCCCTTAATATTCTCCTCCTGAAGCTGCTGTTTTACATCATCCCTTCTTGGTATCTATGTTTAGGTCAATCTAAACAAATGTTTCACTTGGATGAAATAAGACAGATTGATCAAAACGTCATGCCCTGTTACGTCGATGAAGTGTTTGTGTTACTGAAGAACTCACACCTGCTTTATACGAGGGCTTTGTATTGGGATAAACAATGTAAAATGTACAGCCTCCTGCTGCGTTTAGATTAAGTATGTTTGTTTAAGCCCATCATTAATTATGGAAAATGAACAAGAAAGAAGATGGACTGAAGGGATAGTCTTCGAGTGTCCAAATAGGCATCAGTTAGTGTCACAATTAATCAGAAAATTGGTCAAAGTACATTAAAAGAACCATTCTTAGGATATCATAATCCAAACTTCGGCAGTGCAGACAGAACGCACAGTTTAGCTTGATTGTAAGTAACATTATAATTCACCATTAATGCAATCAATCTTGTACATTTTTAGCAGCTGTACAACTACAAACGTTGCGACAAACGTCCCTCAGTCTCAACGTTCATAGGAGGAGGAGATCTTTAGAAAATGTCCCAAATATCAATTTTAACGCGCCAAAGGTGCACGACAAATTGCATTTGGGGCAGTATCAGAGTTGTTACCAGACTATAGTTGTTGTAAAACATGTTTGTATGCTTTATAATTTGGCTGGTATAAGCCAGATATCTAACCTATGCTCAAACATATTTATATCTGATATTGCAATTAAAAAATGTCTTGCTTTATTATATCTGTGTACTGAATACTTTTTCATCAATTTAGTTTATTTATTCATGTTTTCATAAAACTTAATAGTTTGGGATGTTTTCAACTGCAGCCGGGTGATCCCTCATACAGGAATGGACCGTGTGTGTCTTATGTGTGTGTTTCAGGGTATATGTGTTGTAAGTCCGTGTTGGACAAAGATGGCGTAAGCGCCGCAGCGATCGTAGGGGAGATGATTTCTTACCTGGCCACCAAGAACAAAACTCTGTCTCAGCAGCTCACCGCCATCTTTGAAGAGTAAGATGTTTCCATGTTATGTTTATCCAAATTTAAACTTGCTGGTCTTTGGTCTCACTGGAAAACTCTCACTTTCTCTGTGAAATATTTAGGTACGGCTATCACATCAGCAAGAACTCCTACTTCATCTGCCACGACCAGGAAGTGATCCGCGGTCTTTTTGAGCGCCTGCGCAACTTTGGTGGCGAGAAAGATGCGTACCCCTCAGAATGCGGCCGCTTCTCCATCTCTGCTGTTAGAGACCTGACCACTGGCTACGACAGCAACCAGCCCGACAAGAAGGCCGTGAGAAAACCGAACGTCTGGTCACACACGCTCCGAGTAGAATACACTTCTGACATCTTAACCTCTGATTTTAAAAATGTACAAAAGTCTCATTAATGTGGAGACTCTGTGACACCAAGATGCCATAATAAACTTTAGAAAGGATTTCCCTGAGCTGCTTATGGTAATGAGTACACCTCAGACTATTTTAAAAGTTTTATATAAACATATCTTTATGGAATTTAACGTAAAAAAGGAAAATATTTCCAATCATTCACAAACACACACCTCAGACTAGGGCTGAAAGATTTTAAGGAAAAAATTTAAATTGCCATTTTTCTGGCAGAGATTGCAGTTTCTATTTAAATCACAATTTATTTTCTTTAAATCAAGTTTCATGAATTCGATTAAGATAAAGCTAGAATGACAGGGCTGTATGTTAACTTTTTTAGCTTATAGCACTGGTGCTACAGAGGCTTCCGTGTTTTTAGCACAGAACAAAATGTTTTCTCTAAAATCTCTAAAAACCAAAAGTAATGCATATGATTACTTCAATACACTGACAAACAGGAGTAATGCATACAATGAAAACACAATTAAAATAGCCCAACTATCTTGTTCATGGGTTTACCAACTTGAGTGATGTGAACATAAACCATCTCACAACCCTTGTTTGAGTAATCATACATCTTCTAAGGTAATGGTAACATGGGCATCAGTTTTCTCCCCGGCATGGGAATCAAAAGACAACCGCAAGGAGGGATGCAACCATCTACTTCCTTTAATGCCCTGCGATCTATGTGAACTCCTCTCGCGATCGACATATTGAGCAGTGCTGGTCTACAACTGCTATGTAGCGTATTGAGGTCACATGGCTTTGCTGCTCCTAGTAGGAAAAAAACGGCTTGCAAAGCTGTCACACAAGTGCTACTTGGGAAAAAATAATTTATGGCACATACAGCTTTTTTCATAGCACGTGCGACATAAATCTAAAGCCCTGAATGAAAACTGCTGGCAACAGATTTCAAATGCTGTTTTTCTTTAATATTAATTTTGTTTCGGCTCCAATTCAGCCATGTTTGAAATTGAAGTAGTAGCTACACACTGATTGGAGTAAGGAGCATGTGACCTGGGGCAGCTTTTTGATTGGTAGCTGACACAGAGCCTTTCTATACCGGCATTGGGCATACATGTGAAATTATTAACGCAGCTTTGACGATCCAAAAATCATGTTGTTGTTGCACAATTTTCGGTTGAAAATGATGGATCGTTCAGCCTTACCTCAGACTGACTTAAGTACTATGTTCTCCTGTGTTTGCCATCATGAAAACATCCTAAAATAAACAAAACTCATGATATATTTAATATCAGTTTATATAGATGTTACATCTTTCTTCACAAGTGGTTTTAATTACGGCACCAGTGACTTTATTTTTTCTCCCATTCCTACTAAATAAAGGGTAATTAAGTTAAACGCTTTTTTAAAACATTTTTATTGAGGCTGTTTTTAACTAATAACAAAATATTCATTAAAAAAAAACTTTTTTAAAGTAAAACTAATTGCTGAAGGATGCTATAGAAAGAAAGGAAAGTTTTATTTCTGGATTTTTGCTGCTAAACTGTGTAGCAAAACAATATTACAGTACAAATGACCTATTGTCTGTGTTTTGGTTTCTCTTGTAATGATACAAAACCCGACCGAAGTGCATCTAAATATATTTCAAATATGTTTATATTAATGATGCAATTTTTTTGGGCTCCCTCTTATACTGCCTCCTTTTCTCGTTTAGATTCTTCCTACCTCCAGCTCCAGCCAGATGATCACCTTCACCTTTTCCAACGGCGGTGTCGCCACCATGAGGACGAGCGGCACCGAGCCCAAGATCAAATATTACACTGAGCTCAATGCTGCGCCCGGTAACAGGTAGGTCAACAAAAGCACGTGCCTGTCGTCTGAATGTGGCTGGCGAAATATTTTAACGACTTCAATTCAATTTTGACTTCAAGTATTTCTCATGTGATACTGATCTTTTTTTTAGTGATGTGAAGGATCTGAAGAAGGAACTGGATGACTTGGTTGATGCCATCATTGAGAACTTCTTTGAGCCCAAGAAGAATAAGCTGAAGCTCAAACCAGAGTAGCTCTGCTGGAAACTCTCTGAACAAACCAAAAAAGTCTCTGTGACCTGCATTTTCCATGCCTTCATTATGCCTGTTGATTTGTTTGCTTTTTTTTTTCTAGCTAAATGAACTATTTTACAAGTTTGCCTCAGAATTGTTTACTTTTACATCATTTGCATCATGTATACAGAAATCTGACTCCACCAGCCAAACATTTTTATAAAAAGATTCAGTCTCTCCGGAGATAACTTGTCAAATGTAGTGAATGTTTTACTCATTTTGTTTTATTTGTCAAGCTCCACCATCCCATAAACTTACTTTCTTACAAACGTTTAATGACATCGCAGAAGGCGTTAGGAAACAGCTCAGAGATCTTTTTATTCAGCCAATCTTTATTCCACAAACAAAAATGGTCGATAGTAAAAACATATACAATTTACCGTAATATGTTGTTTTGTGTTAATAAGTAAGAAATAGCCACAGACACCTACTAGATGCAAGCAGGAATATAAAATACTCACACTGTTAAATCTAGTGAAGAAAATTTTCACTGCTGTAGTTTCTTATGTCCACAGCTGGATCAGTGATAGTTTAAGGCATGTACGGTTGAATCCTTTGTTTCTGAATTCATGTTATAAAATGTCAGGAACTTGTCCACCATAACTATTTACTTTGCAGCTACATTTTTTTATTACTGTGCAGCTACATTTTTTTATGACGTCGCCAACCTTTTTTGTTTTTCCTTCTGTACATGTTATAATGTAAACATGCATTTGTTAGTAGAGCAGAAGTCACCCCACTTAATAGTATCTTTCAATTTTCGTTACTTCATTCCAGTTGAGTATGACTGAAAACATACATCCCCCTTTAATGCCACAACCATTCCTTTTATGTAGATGGTGTTAATGCAAACTCACAATGCTTTACTTGTTTTTTACAGAATACTGCTTTAGTATGAGTGCCCTGCTGCTCTTCTGAAATACCCTCAAACTCACCAAAACGTTGGGAACCTCTGCAGCTGCTGTGATAAATGTGGCTCTGAAACACGTTTGCACCCTTGTGGTCACTGCAGATGGCGAAAACTAACCGCAGACTTAACAGTTTTAAGTCACCATCAGACATTGTGACACCATAGGCGGTTTTGGATGATGGGAATACAGATGGGGACATACTCTGATAACTATTAGAAAACCGTACCATAAGCAGGACCTAGTTGAAATCAAAGTGTTTAAGGTTCAGTCTATCTTGTTATAACATCAGTTATAACTAGTATCTATTTAATCCAACTGGATGCTTAATGAACTCTATTACGCCTTTATTAATTGCCACCAGGCTACAAAAATAGAAAAAAACTGGTAGCCGAAATATACATTAGTAAGTATTAATAAGGTCATGTGGAGGAAAACTGGTGTGTATGTCACCAGCTGGAGGTTGCATGTGTTTTAAAACCCAGATGGTGCTTGTTAAATGTCTCCTGGATGTTTTATTGCCAAATCCGTGACTGCTGCAACACGTTTAACCTCAGTGGTAACTGGAACATTTTAAATCAGAAACGACTTTCCATACCCAAACAGGTTTGCCTTAAACGCCTTGGCTGCAATGATAAATCAGCCATCCGGCGGAATAGTCGTGTATTAGTTCTTCACTGTTCATTGTGTTAAATTAATCCATGTTTCAACTTAAAGGGACTTCTTCACATGCTGTTACTTTTCTGTGACTGAATCCTTACTGGGTTTATTTTTTATTTTATTTTAATATCTTCTCAGTTTCAACTCTGTTAATCTTCACAACCAATGAATAAAAGCTGCTTTTGTCCAGCAACTCAGAAATATTGTGCGATGAAATGTTGATATGAAACATTTAGTGCATTTTCATTAATTTACACCATCATCATCGTTCGGGGGGATGAAGAGGAGGGAGGGAGGTTCCTCTCTTCTATATTTAACGAGTCACCAGCAGCGAGCGTGGAAAGGTCTCACTCTTTCTCTCACTGTCTCCACAGTCAGTTCTAGTGGACTGTTCACTTTCCTTCAACCCTCCTTTTTATGCTCTTCTAGGAAAGGAAACTAAACCAGGTCATTTTGGACATTAGATCATTTTTCTTCCTGTAGATGCAGTTGTTTTTTTTTCTTTTCCTGTTTTGTTTAATATGGTGGATGATAATGTGTAGATTTACTTCCATTTGATGTCTTCACTGATCACTCATCTAGAGATCGGATCAGATCCGCGGTTTAAGGATTTAAAAACTAAAACAAGGTCAGTCACAAAGTTCTTGATTTATTCCCATGATTGGTATGTTTACATGAATGTTGTGATCTGATTATCTACAGGAAGCATTTCCGTTTGAAGGCAGGAAACCTTTGTTTTCTTTCTTTGACAAAAGGTCAAATGTAAGTTTGACTGTAAACATATGTTGTGTTTTATTCGTCCTTGTAGCTGTAAAAGTCACTGATGAGGTTGCTTAAATTAAAAAAACTTGTATCAGTTTGGCGTATAGGAAGAGTTGACTTTGAATTGTTTTACAATAATGATAAAACAGGATATGAATTAGACCTGTTTGAATTGTAAAAATATGTTTATTATAAATTACACCACAAGTATTCTCATGTCAGGTTTTTGTATGCAAAGGCAGCAACAATTCCCAACCTCAGTCTGATTGAAATGAGACGCTATTTAAACAGCCATGCTTGATTTGGACCCTTTTTTCATATGAATATGCTGAAATATAGCTAAATCGATCATTCGTCAATCCCAGTCTTGGAGACCTACTATTATGCAACTTTTGGACTCATCCCTTTTCCTACACGCGTGAAATCCCCCATCAACAGGTCGTTCAGCTCTGCGGAGGCCTGGTAACAGTGCCGGACTGGGAGATGTTTTCAGGCCACCCTGGGCTTGCCATGCATGCATGCTCCCACACATACATGTTCACACCCACACCTAAATGCATGGGCACAAGCAAAACGCATCTGTAGCAAATTCCAAATAAAAGGCCACCTACTAGACCTACTGTAACTTCTGAGGTTGTAATATACAGCAACTTTACTGCTGTTAATGTAATAGTGCTAAGATAACACAGATTTTACACAATAAGTGTCTAAGTTAGAGCTTTACATAGTCAAGTCATGTAAAAAATCAGCTGCCTCAGTGGCACATCATCATACCGGGGAATACTAATGAACCCCAACCAACAGTAAATTCAAGGTTGGAATACAGAAATGGTCATGTTTGATCTGGGATACACAACAGCAAATCAGCAACAGACAGAAATGTGTGTAATGTTCAACAACATAATCACTTAATAGAAAAACGCTATAACGCCAAGAAAGCTATTATTACAGTCGAGAGCCACTTATGTCTAGCATATGGTAGCATATGGTAGTGTTCATGTGTTGTTGCTCTACTGTAGAAATGGTTTTGTAACTTCTCCCAAATGCTCTACTTCTCCTGATGTACCAGCAGGATTGGTGTCATCACCATCACCACCTTTGAATAGCAAACATAAGTTTTTCCATAAATTGTATTTCATACAGTAAGATAATTTAGCCTGTGTTTCCCTGATTTGGCCTTGTACTCATATACATGATAATGATAAGATTATATCCAATTTGCTGTAAATAAATAATTTAAAAAGTAAATAATAGCAATAATAAAGTGGCTTATAACTCAGTGATTTTAACATCCCAGTCCTTATCTTAATTTGAAGGCTAGACCTATATAGGCTCCATATTTAAATTGTAGACTGAACGTGTGCAGTCTCAAGTTCCTTTAGGGGTCTCTGTGTAAACTTTAAACACCAAATGCTGGTATAAATATATTATTAAACTTTAAAAAAAGATATAAAATAATACTTGTACCAACATTTTGTGTGTGCGTTTTGTTTTTGTTTGTTTTGCTTTATTTTTATAACTTACTTGCTTGGGGGGGGTCCGTTGATTGGTGCAGTGTACTGTGTGCACGCAGTACATGCATGTGCAGTCCGCATGTCTTAAAGGAGTCAATGCATTCCATATATAACATTTTTACACTTGTCAAATATTGGTTTAAGCTACTGATGTTGGACTGAAAGGGGTTTTACACCTCAAAATCACTTCATATCCCTCATCAGTAGTATTTTGAAGAACAAATCTTATGTCTTTACTGTTCACGAACTGTAAACAGTGTAAAAGGGTAGTGTGAGATATATGAGGTTTGGAATCTGTCACATATAATGCTTCAGGATAAAGACCAGTCATTTTCATGCAGAAAACGTAATTATATCACAAGCAAGGAGCTTCAATCAATTTTTGCCAGGTTAGAATGGCCCTTTTGTGTTGTAATGGTCCTTTAAAAGAATTCCAAGCTGTTTTGTGAGCTCAGATCTTTACATTATGAAGCTTCTGAATGAGATCAAGTCATATTTAGGCAGAAATCACCTTTGGGTAACTGTACGTGGGCTTTAATCCATTTTTGGCAAGCCAAAATATCCCTTTTGCGTTGTAATCGTCCTTTAAAAGAATTCCAAGCTGTTTTGTGAGCTTAAGTTTAGGAATGAAATCAAGTCATATTTAAGTAGAAATAACCTATACTATGCCTTCAATCAATATTTGACAGGTGAAAACTGATTCCAAAATGCAAAACACATTGAAACATGGGAAACAAATGCTATGTAGGGCCCAGATCAGATAAAAACAATCCAGAGTCACGAGGATTGTTGCAAAAGTTATCATATCTTTATTGAAAACATTAGTAAACCATATTCACTGTAGTCTAGTTTCCAAAAACAGTGCTCCACGAAGTCATCAGACATACCAAGCACATAGAAACACGTCTATCACGTAATTGCCGTTACCTAGCCAAAGTGTAAGTTGTAGGAATAACATTGTAGAGCATTGTAAAGAAAATTTATTTAAAAGATTTATTTATTATCTGTATAAAAAAATAAATAAATAAATATGACTGCTTAGTGACTTTTTTATTTGTTTGTTGCAGGTAGATACGGGGAATACGGCGGCCTCTGGTTATGGAAACCATGGATGGACTTTACTTTGAAGTGAAGCCAAAAGGAGGTAAAACCCAGAGACCCCAGAGCTCAGAGAAACCTCGACACAATCTAACCCCGAACCATCACTCCTGTCCTTCCCTTTCACGACTGAACTCTACTGCTCAGAGTCCCCAGAAACGTGGTGCTGCTTGGGGGAGGACAGCGCCATGGACGGGCCAGATGGACGAAGGAGAAATAAGATACCAGCTGACCATGATTGGCTTTAGGGTAGTCCACCAGCTGACCACCATGCCCATGCTGCCGTGGGTTGTGGCAGAAATCTGCAGGTCCGCCCTGAAGGATCCATGTCCTGGACGGCGCCATAGCGGAGGTGGAGGAGGTTCCCCTTCGTGCAGTAATAAGACTGTTCTTCTGTGTGTGTCTGCGTCCTGGGTGAGGTGTGTGTCTTTCATTGCCGAGCACCGTCTCTGGGATCCTCTGACCCACACGGTGCTGTTTGAATGTCGCCCTCATCAAGTCACCAAGTTAATACACAACAGCCAGGAGCCCAGTGTGTTTGCCTGCCTGGTGAGAGACTCGAGAAAGTGCGCCTGCTATGTCTTCCAGTGCCTGGACAGCACCAAGGTAGGCACCTCTGGGACTACTCATTAATTAATAATGAATGGATCCGTTTTTCTCATAACTATTGTTGTAAACTAATGCTTTCTAAGTAATATCATTTACACAAGTCTTTTCTAACATTTCACACAGAAAAAGTAAGAAAAATCTGTATAAATTAATGCAGACATTGTATTGGGTCAATATCGGTATCGGGCGATAATGAAACTGAAATATCGGTATAGAATCGTAAGGGAAGAAGGTACATCCCTACGACTAGTTTTTAAGAAATCTTCCCAAAGATTCATTTCTTTCACTTTTCTTTAATGAACATTGTGAAGTTATAAACTAAATTTACGTGAGAACAAGTTAAGTTTAAGCAGGAGATGCAAAAGCTGTGGTGGGAATGACAACTGAGGAAGCAGCAGGTGAAAAACAAAAAAGCAGCTTTAAATTTGTCGCCAAAGCAGGCAAACAAGACTAATCCATAAATGACTGAGATCCGAAATAGCAGAGAGGATTGTAGGACGGTTCCCCGGTTGGAGACAATGGTGATCATCTAGCGGGAAGCAAAGGCAAACAGGCAGAATGTATACAAACGAGAAGCTAATGGCAAAATAACAAGGGCTGAATGGCAAAAGAGGAAAAAAAAAATACATTAAAAGACAGAGAAAAATTTAAATGACAAACCTGGCCAACTGTCACACCATAGAGATTGTGACATCTACTAACTAAAGACCGTACTCTATTGTTGGAGGAACTTGCAGTCAAATTGTTTTAAAGAGGACAATTAGGTTCAACTTTAACCCTCTAATAACTTTTATTTATGGGGGACCGGATGAGAATTTTGCATGTAAATCTGTATTTAATCCTTTTGCAGATTTGTATTCTGCTGTGTGTTGTTATATATGATCCGATGGGGAAAAGCAGCTAAAATCTTAGATGAGTCTCATTATTAATAACAGCACATTCCAAGTAGAATGGCTGCTGCTATAAAACTCTTCCCTAGTAAATCTAGCTCTAAACTCTTTCAGTGGGCTTACTGTATTACTCAGCATATACAGTTATTTATGATGTTTGGGTTTATTTAACTCTCATTATTTTGTTCCTTTTTATTCTTAAAAAGGCCAAATTTTATTTATTCTGTGAAATGAAAATGAAAATCCATTGTAACTATTGAATCAGGAAAGTAAAATCATTTGGACAAAATATACATCAGATAGTGTTTTATGACTCTTGTATGGTGACAGGAGGCGGTGACAGACTTTCATAATCTGGGATTGGAGAACATAAATCGGGCCTCATGTTTATTTTGCTTTACGTTGCATTTTCCCTGCTTGTAAAGGTTGCTCTTCTATAATAACTAATAAACACATCAACTCAAGCTCTGGCTATAAATATGGATGCAGTGTAAAAGAGACACAGCATGTCAGACGAACATGGGAAATAAAAGCAAGGGTCAGTGTGGCAGGCGCTATATCTGCTCTTTGTATTTATTTATGTGGTGAAAAGCTGGCGGAGGTTTAAGCATGACTGTGCTGGTATGTAACACAGCGTCGCTCCTCAACCCACCTATGGCGGGCCTTTAATCCCCGTCATCGACGCAGGCCGATGCTGTGTGTATACACACACAAACACCCACACTGCTGACCCCTAACGCTTTCACCTTTCCTCCACATGGCGGGAGTTTTTGGGAGCAGCAGAGCTGCAGCTGCTGCGGTTCAGAGAGACATGCGATCGCGTCGCAAACCTCGGCATGCCAGAGACAATGAGGAATGTTAGACGTGGAGCTAAAATGAAGGGCGTCAAAGCAAAATGTCAGTATGACCTTTACCTTTCCTCTCCCCCTCCTTGCTGCTCAAATGACACAGGAGCACATGTTCTGAGACACGGGGTCACGTAATGAATACCTGCACCCTCGGGCAGCGAGCACGGCCTTCATGTGCGCCGTGGAATGTACTGTAAATACCACAGAGCGAACCCCGTGGCAGAAACAAACACGGGCTTCTGGAGTCCCGGCGCGCTTGTTGGGTTTCTTTGGCTTCGTCGAAGTTTTGCCTTTGGCTTAGCTCTCGAGGACGTTGGTGGCGGTGGTGGCAATGATGTCAGCCACGTCACCTGTCGCTCCGGTTCTGTCACACCGGACTTTAACTCGCACACATGGCAATGTAGGATCGTCGTCCACGTTTGTTCTTGTGCTTTTTCAAGTCTGTCCCATCTTTTAGATAGTTGCACATTAAAACTGAAATGTTGGTTTTACACCAATAAATACAGTCAGTAAGTTCTCAGTATAGATACAGTCAGTAAGTTCTCAGTATAGCTTTTAACTGGTTAGTCAGACAAGAAGAAGACGTACAGTTTGAGATTCTCCTTGAGTAAAAAAAAAGTCAGTATAGGTATAATGTCATATAGAAAAATTCCTCATTGTGGGTTTGATATGTTATTCTTATTAATAAATACTTACAAAATTAAGCAGTGGTTTATTGTACTTAATTTCTCCCTTTTTTACTAGATAGATGTTTTTTGGTGCTTGCATTTAGTATGTGAGGTTCCCCAAGCCTGAATAATCTCTTGAAAAACCCTCAGCATGTTGATCCAAATTTCATTCAGTAGTACTCATCTTTCAAGACACAATAGTTCAGTCATGTGTCTAAATTAATTGAATCCACCTCTGTGCTTAAGAATTGGAGTCCATTTATTTCACACTATGTTTTTGTCTTGTTCGGTTTATCATTATTTAGAGCTTTTTAATTATAATAAGCTTAATTGACATGTTTCAGTTTTGTTATCGGCAAACATGCAGAAGGTGATGTCCATGTTGGGGACAGTGTTTGCTTGCTGAACTTACCGTAGGAACCAATACAACAGTACACTAGACCCTAAGGTTTGCGTGACATTACAAACTGAGCAAACTTCTGCCAGGAAGTTCAGCTCACAGTTTAAAGCCTGCCTCTCTCTCTCTTGGCTATTAACTGGTTTGTTTTTCCATGAGCTTCATGATGGTTTAGAGAGGGCAGCTACATATAAGGACATGATTTAAAGCATGTTTGTAAGGCTTTGGAATTTGCTTTGCGTCTGTTTTTTTTCTTTAAAGATGGCCAAGGCATCCTCATTTTGAACCTTAATATGTACCAATAAATGCTGCATGAAAAGTTTTTGTCCGTTTTGCTATTAATCACCTCTCTTGTTGTACATTCATTGGTTTTTTGGGCTCCCCTTGTGAACAAATTTGCTTTCATTTCTGGGAAATTGTATGCTCAGCCTCTGATTTAAGCTGCACTTTTGAACTTTCTCTTCTTGCCTCTGGATTATGGCAATGCTCTTTGGCATTAACCCTCCTACTACAGAGGCTAAAAACAAAGCAACCACTGGGTGTCACCACTGGAGTGTGAAAAAGTTTAGAGTAGAAGCCACTAAAAAGCATTTTTATTTAGTTTGTGCTGATAAATATTTGAACTTTCCAAGATATTGTTACTTACTTATACGTAAATATGTGTAATAAGGCAACACCTCAAACACATTGCGTCTTTGTGTGATATTATGAGCAACACAAAATCTACAGAGAGCCACAATGCTGGTCTATCAGTGGGTAACGCCACTCTATCTGTGAAGTTCATCTGTGGCAGAATTATATTGTTGTGATGTTTTGATGCAGAGGGGAGAAAAACATGAGAATTTCCGGAGAAAATAATATAAATGGATATATTAAAACATCCGCCAGGAAGTTAAAGCTTAAATAAAATGAGTCTTCTAAATGGATGGTGACAAAAAGCACAATGATTGAAAGACAACAAAGTCAATGTCCTGATCTTGTTTGAGCCAGGCGACCTTGAAATCTTGCTATGTTACATCATATCAATCAGGAGGATAAGCAGCAAAAGGTTTCACCCAAGTATTTTTTCCACTAAACATTTAAGAAATGTATGAAAGGTTCTGATTTTCTTAAAAGTAATGAACATATTCTCTCATTATTGAGACATTAAGCAAACAGAACACATTTCTGTTATCCTGATTGACCTGTTTTAAGGTCAAATGAGGAGAATAAAGGTTAGAAGCCTTTTTATACGGAGTATGTTTTAGTCTGATTTTAACATTTTATCATATACATCTTTCAAGTTCTATAAAGTTTAGCATGTTTTTTCAAAATTAAATGAAAAATACTTTATTTATCCCGAAGGAAAATTAAATATTATTGATATCATTTTTTGTTTTATTATTATTGTTGTCATTATC
Source organism: Orestias chungarensis (assembly GCA_032876305.1). Taxonomy (NCBI): domain Eukaryota; kingdom Metazoa; phylum Chordata; class Actinopteri; order Cyprinodontiformes; family Cyprinodontidae; genus Orestias; species Orestias chungarensis. Next base: position 840,797 of record JAVLVB010001120.1, read on the forward strand.
TCAATAGCAACAATTTATAGGTAACCCTAATATATGTTTTATGACAGATATAAAAAAGTCATTGCATAATTCAACACGAGACCACATTATTATTAAAATAAAATGTTAAAATCAGTACATGTCTTATTTTATATAATACAGAAATAACATTTATTTTCGTGCATATTTAATTAATCATTTGTATTTTAATTTTAATTTATATTTCTGGGTAATCATGTATTCAGTTGAGTGAGCTGTGGCACTCTTGGTCTTCAGTTTAAGCATTTCTGTAGTTTGGCAGTAATTAATCCTGACAGGCAGATTTAAAATTGGTCTACCAGCAAGCAGGAAGGACTGTTTATATTATGGGATAGCGAGGAAAACTGATATAATCCCCCTGAGGTGAAGATAAAAAAAAAACTCTACACCCTAAAGTTTTGAGTACTAAGGGCAGAAACTTCCTTAAAACACATTGAAAGGGCAAAACTTGGTCAAGTTCCGTCGATTTGGGTAGAAAACACACCGGAAGTTGTTAGATAGGTCTTCAAAATAAAAGCGGCATCGTGCATTTATTCTTATCTGCATTATTCTGAAAGGATGAAACCGGAAATTACAGCTTGCCTTCGCGTTTTGTTTTTCCTGCTTAGAGAGAGAGCAGAAAAAAATTAACTTTCCAATAGAAATTGCATTTGAAGTTCCATACACGGCGACAAAACGAGCTACGGACGTCTAGTAGCGCCGCCGTCCGATAGCTTTACCTCCCGGGACGTTTTATGGCGGATGGGATGAAAGCGCGACTCCAGAGGTTCAACTTGTTCAACAGCAAACAGGAGCAGAAAGATGTGAGTGAAGTTATTAACCGCAGCTTTCAAAGTTAGCCCGCCATGCTAAGTGGACAGTAAGCTAACGTGAACGGGGAGCGGACCTCGGCTTCAGTTGGTCCACTAACGTCTTTCCATGGCTGTCAGCGACTGAAGCCCTGAGCTGTCCTGGTGGAGCAGACCGACGTTCCTCCACACACACCGGGCACATTTTCCATTTATTTTGCCTTTAGCCCGACAAACAGAGCTGTTTTCAGGACAGACATGTCTTGTGTTAATGAGGAGAGTCAAGTCACAGTTTTTTGTAGTTTGTTTGTTTTTAGGGTTTAAACAGTCAGGAGGAATAAAAAACAACAACCTTTTTTTATGTTGCTTCCTTCTGGTATCTGCCGATATGTTTGAGAAACAACAGAGCCTGTCAGAGATAACAGCTGGAAAGGTACAAGATATTAGATCATTCTGTCTTGTTTGGCATCTCAGAATGTGGGGAGGATGTGGGACTGAATGTTGTTCAGTTCTTTGGACATTTTCTCTACATTTATGATAAACACAGATCTGATCAGCTCAGAAGACTGTCAGTACATTTCTGTATGATCTACCTCTTGGTCTGGCTTGATTTTCCTAGTGCTTAAGATCATCAGACAAAGTTTTATTTTTCTGGGAGAGATTTTGCATTTTTTTAATGAAGAGAAAATTGGAAATAATCATATTTATACCCCCAAAACCTAGCCTGATTTAATGCCATAGGTGGGTGGTAAGTCCTTATGTTTATTAAAATATATTTACTTGACTAACATGTTTTGATGAGGGGGTAAAAATACTTTTAGGACTAATTTCACTGCACTTCATATTATTATGAAATATTGCTACTATTACACAATATTCCAACTACTGTGACTAACTTTTTGTTCAAAAAAATGCACCACACAGACTCAAATCCCTTGTTGATCTTTCCTATTTATGTTCAATTTTATTTTCTATCTGCTGAGTCATTTGGCGTTGAGTTAATTAATGATACACAGTAACTGGAAATTAGGTTTTATTTAGAAACAGAAATGGATGAGTAATTCAGATTTGTTATTCTTTAATTATATTTCAGTATAAGTATTTTCTTTTTTTAAAGCATCAGAATTTGCACATAGCATGGTATTTTGTCATCTTACTGAAAGCACAGTTTTTGAGATGCCAATTAAAATGATCTGATGTTACATTAGGTAGTCAGTACTTCAGAAGCCTTTTTACAAATTACTTGTATAATTGAGTAATTTATTGGACGGCTACTTATTCATTCAGTAAAATTAGTTGAAGGCTACCTAATCTTACTTAAGTACATAATTTTGGCTTCTCTTCCCAACTCTGATTATTGTCAGAAATGGTCAGTTAGGCAATTATTGAACTATAACCTGCTGACCTGTAAAGTTACGTTAAGAGGTCTCGGAAATTAGATCAAACAAACCAAGCACAACAATAATCCAAAGCACTAAAGCAAGTCTACTTCTTAAAGGCTCAACATTAAAAAAGAAGGTTTTAGGGTGGCCTACTTAAAGTTAGGAAATAACCCAAAGAGGCTGCCCAGACCTAAACGCCTTTCACCGTTGCTGAATTGAAACACCAAATATGCTTTAATTGGCCCTGATTGATAAGTAACAGCTAAGTCTTTATTTTTCCACTCCAGTAACCGAATACATAAAAAACACAAATTATCACAATGTTTGATTGTTAAACAGTTGTTGTTGGTTTTTAAATAATCTAATAAAAAACAGATGAAGTGCCCAAAGCTTTCATGCATAAATTGTTGTCTCTTCATTCTTTCGATACCCTCAAATAACATGCTGCACATTTTTATTATTTTATAATTTGTAATATTATTAGAAACAAAAATTGGCTGGACTAACTGAGGAAAATTAGTGTTCGTCTGGTCGTGCATGGTGAGGTGTTTGTTAAGTACAGAAGCAATGTCGGTGGTTGTGGTCAATTTTTTACCATAAGATAATGGAAAATAATATATAAGGCACAATATATATATATATATATATATATATATATATATATATATATATATATATATATATATATATAT
>JAVLVB010001120.1:848955-879213 GCA_032876305.1 Orestias chungarensis
AGGTGTTGGTTTGATTACATAAAAAAAAAAAAAAAAAAAAAACTGGGTTGGCACTCCTCATACCGAGGCAAGATGCAGCATGACCTGGCTCTGTGTGTTTGTTAGACTTATTGGCTGTTGAGATATATCAGCTGACTGACATTCCTGGTGTGACTCAACCGCTGCTTCTGCTTAGTTCATCCACTTCCTCCCTTTTGTTCATCGGTTTGGTACTCTGCCATTGTGGCTTCGCTAGATTTGACCAGAAATAAGAGAAGCAGAAATGGCAGCAAAATTCTATTTTCTGATCAGGCTGGCAGCCACCTGTTATCTGGAATAATTTTTATTTTATTTTATTTTTATTTTTTTTTTATACTCTTGGTTTAGGTGGGCAACAGAATGCATTTCCTGTAGTTATCTCATTGTTTGTTTTACAAATGCAAATACCTGCAGTGCATTTAACCCCAGCTTAGTGTTACAATGGTTATAATTTACTTAGTAAAAAGTGTCACTCCTCACTGCTCTGACAGGCCTTTGACTTGATCAGGATCACAGTTTTTGTTTGTGGATTTCTTTCTGCAGTTGTTTCAAGCTTTCCTAAACAGTCAATGAAACCCTACTAACTGGTCCCCTGTTCTTTATAAATGCTATCCGATTAAGATATTTTAAAAGATGTTTAATTAAACTACTATCTCCCCTAAACCTCCATGTATGTTTTTGTATTTGCAACCTGATGCATATTGTGGTTTCGTTTTTAGTTTGGTAAAACAATGCCCAAATATGTCCACTTTGGACTTCCTTTTTCTAAATCCAGCATTTAAATAAATGTATTTCACAGTTTTCATTTCTTGGGCTGGTCAGATCCAGCATTACATGACTGATGTAGCCATGGCGTCGATTAATTGGCACTCCAACTTTGAAGATGGTGTCACCTGTCAAAGCAGCATCCATGTAAATATAAGAACGCTTCTCATTGTACCAAGACTTGTGATGCTGCTTTATACACACTAACTGGTATATTCTTTTTTTTTTTCCTTCTTCTAAATAATAAAGTTGGAAAAGATTACATTATTGCGTTTAGGTTTTTGTAACGTCGTTATAAATATTCATAAACCTACACAGTTTAATACAGTAATATACATACAGTCAGAACAAGACATTGTTGAGTCATTAAATTCATGATATGTATAATATACATTTTAGCCGAGACAATTGATCAGAATTGTGAGGTATCGATTATTGAAATGATCATCAACTAATTTAGGAACTAAATAATCGTCAACGTGAGCATACAGACTGTAAAACATGGCATATGCTTGAGAACAACATGCTTAAAGCAATAATTACACGCTACAGAAAAACATATACACACATTTAAGATGATAAATCTTGAATTCCGAACAGGTGACATTAACATTGGGATCAAATTCTGTAATACAAAAAAATCTATAAAGCAAGTCTTGCTATCCAATTATTAATCAGTTTTTTTTTTTAAAACACAAGTCAGTGCCTTAGCTCTAGATTAGCTATGTTTTGATCAAACTCTGATGTGAGTTTTAAGCAAAATTTTAAATGTCGCAAATAAAGAAAAAGTGAATTAGATGTGTTTCCACTTGCCTACTATTTGTAGATATGTGACTTTGTGTGCATTTTATTTTCATTTATTTTTTTACTGAAGGACTTTTTTTTGTTATTGTTAGTAACAGAATACTCAAGCAGCAACTTGTTTGTTTGTGTGATTTATTGTTCAAGTCCAAAATTTCTTTTTTGGAGTAAAGAGATGGAAATAAAAAAGGAAGAGTCATTGATTAATCAGGAAAATAATCAATAAATGCATCGAATAATAACATATTTAGACATAAACTATGATGATAATGGCCTTTCAATATATTATCAAGTAAGTCTCTTGAAAATGGCTTCGATTTGTAGCTAATGCTATGCTCTTATAGCGATTATTCTTGTTTTTAGCTTCTTTAGTTCATCTTATGTGTTAAATTCTTAAAAGTAGTCAATATTTTCATAATGTTAGTTGTGTTTAATACCAGGTGGGTAAATTGCACAAATTCATTTTAATTTTTCTACTTTTTTTAGGCGCTCTAAATATTTACGGAATTATGGATTAGTCAAATTTAGAGACTTTTTTTTTATATGTATGAATGAACAGAGAAAATTTAGGGGAAAAAAGTTCAGAAATATTTATTTTCCTAAATATAAAAATATAATGAATTTAAATGTATATAAATTATAAGTTATATCAAGAGCAAAAACAAGCTTTTTCTGAATAGATGGATGTCAGGCTGCAAGGTATTTGGACAGAGTGTGACTACGCAGCGTATCAGTGTTGATGCTCTGAACAACAGCGTAGCCAAAACATCTCGCAGTAACCGACCTACATTTATCCTCACTCCTCAGTCTGTAATAGATTCAGTCTGCATTGATTGCCGAACATTGAGACGGATGTCAACCATCAGACAGTTGCAGAATCTCTCACTGACGTCTCTTAAGCTGGCACGTCGGCTGTATCTAGACTGACATGTTGGGTCCAGAAATGTGTTTATTTTTAGATCCGAAAATTGACTTTGTGATTTAATTTATCAGCAGTATAATAAGATGATCTTCAAGAAATACAATACATCCGTGTCTGTATTGGTATTGGCCGATCTTTTTTTTTTGAATATACTAGTATAGGTCCAATATTTAATATTGTTTAGATATGAAGAACCAATGGAAAACGCTTTGTGTTATTTGTTTGATCAAGTGACACTGATGTAGTGCAGGACTGTAGGGTGTTTAGCTGAAGCATAGAGATACATGATCAGCAGTGTCGTCATATTTTAACATTGTCGAAATAGCTGGAATACGTAACATCGGTAAATAATTTATCAAATACAACTTTGATATAAATATCGGATTTAGTTATTGGCCCAAATGTTTATATTGGTGAAGTAACAAGTAACTACTACAATGATTTTTGCCTACGACTTTTCTCACCTGTAAAAACCTATTATTTTGACTTGATTTTATAAAGTCTGAGTAGAAAAATGTCTGTTCAAACTGGGTGAGTCCATCTGACAAGAACGCTTGGAAAGCTTTCGTCAGATGAGAAACAAACACACTCCCAAGAGAGAACAAAGCCTTCTTTGTAACGAAAGGTTCTAATTTTGTTTGGTTACAGAAGCTCCTCCATTCCAGGAAATCATAAACACTTTTCAGTTTTTGGCAAGTTAGCGCACAGTGAGGTGAGGCAATAGTATTTATGCACCATTAATTATTTTTATATGAAGGAAACTGGACACAAACTAAGATATTAGAATCTTTTACAATCTTTTCTTATTAATTTCTAGAATCAAAAGTAATGAAATGCCGATTGAGAGAAAAACCACATTGTTTTAGTCATAAAAACAAGATATTAGAAAAATGTGGTTTTACTATAATAAAAGTTAGGTCACCTTACCATTTTAAATCTTGTCTTACCCTTTTTTGCTGAAACGAGACACTTTTTGTACCAGCCTGTGAAATCAGTCCTGATTATTTGTTTTAATCTGAAAGATATGTAGGTTTTTTTTGCTGCCTGTTTCAGTCAACCCACAAAATCTCAATTAAATCAACATCTGAACTTTGGGGAGACCATATCAATACTTAGGTTTTGAGTTTTCTTTCACGTTTCAAGGTCCAGTTCAGCTTTTGGTCTAATATTTTTATAGATGTCATATTTTTATTGTTGCTTGTATTATGGTAAGATGTTGTTATTCTCCTCCATTCCCAAACCATCACACTTCACCCTCCATAATTTATAGTTAGTATACATTTTTTTCTGTAATGGTGTTTTTATTACTTTCCAAACATGTAAACTGTTTTTATATCCAAATAATTAAGTTGTAGACTCATCTGCCCTTATAAAATTATTTGAATTATCAATGTTCCTTTAGGCAAAGATGTTTCCTCTGAGCACATCTTCCAAACAAAATAAAGTTATGCAGTCTCTTACAGGATGTAATTGCACATTAGCAGCAGGAGGAGTCTAACGTCCGTCCCATTATATCATGTTAGGGTATTTGAAGACTTCTTCTAGCATCCTGTAATATGCTTAAAGACGTTTTGTGTATGACCAGAAACTTGCATGTTGGCAGCTGTTTTTTAATGCCCCCTACTTGTAGACTAATATTAAGTGAAACTTTGAGTAACCTATAGTTACAGCAAAGCAAAATAATAAGTACATTTAAGTTTTACAGTCTTAAGTCACATGAGAAATGTATCTCACAATCACGCTCTGCTGACAAAGTAGAAAATGAAAAGAAAATCAAACAAAAATAGAATATATTTTTATTTTTATTTTTTCAAAATTCTAATTAAATTACATCAATGGAAAGTTTTTGGGTTATTACATTTTTTTTCTATTATTTATGGCATTTTCAGCAGTCTAGTTGCAGCTTAGTCCCATTACTGCCCCTTAAAGGTCAGTGTTCTGCGTAAATTGCAAATTTCCTTTGACTTGTCAGTAGGTTCAGTTTATCTGCTTTATCATAAAGTTGCTGCATTTGGACAGTGGCTTTGGGTTTCACAATGCCTGACTACTGCTTATAATTTATATTTTAGAAAGTTTTTACTTGCTAAATGCTAAGCTCTAGTTTGCAGAAGCACTTAATTTTCTCACCCAGTTCCTACATTTAGATGCATTATAACTAAACTGTTTGCCGCATTAAGGAGCATTCTGCGTTTATCCGTCTTTCAGGTCCCTGAGATCATCAGTTCGTTGAGGCAGGTTGGCAAAAGCTCGGCGCACAGCAATGATGCCTCCGCCGACTCCATAAAGACGTCCACGAGTTCTGAAAGCAGCGATTCTTCGGACACTTGCCTCTCCTCCAACTCTACTACGTCAAACTCATCCTTTCCCACCTCTGCTGTGTCTCCAACGACGTTTTCTAAGAAGTTTGAGGTACTCTTCTGCGGCAGAGTGAGCGTCGCTCACAAGAAAGCCCCACCCGCCCTAATAGATGATTGCATCGAGAAGTTCAGTCAGCTGCATGGCTCGGGGACGACAGATAAAGGAGGTGGCCTGGTGGACGGGCTTAGGAGGGCGTTTACCTTCCCATCCACTGGACTGGGAAACGGCTCGGTCCGGAACGGTTCAGCGGGGAGCGCCACCACCGGGACCAGCTCTGCAATGTTCAAGAGAGACTCCAGCTTCTTGAACCTGAACCTCGATGAGAATGGTCTCGCTCCAGAAATCTCCAACAACACTACAGATTCAATGACGTGCTCCATTACGGTGCAGCCGACCAGCCTGCAGGAGAACAGGACCATGCTGTTTACGGTAAATGTAGTTGTTTTCAATGCCATAAAATCGCCTTAAATTACAATAACGGAATATTGTTGCTGGTGGTCGAGGGATTGTGACCGAGACGGTAATGTTTCATTTTCTTCGCTCATTTAGGAGCACATCATGTTTAACTTTCTAATTATGACATTTTTTAAGAAAGCATACAGTAGCAATACGAAGCAATTCTTGGTGCTAAATGCATTTTAATCCATTCCTAAGTATAAATAAGTAAGGCAAGGCAAGTTTATTTGTATAGCACATTTTCGTGTACAAGACAATTCAAAGTGCTTTACATAGGAAAAAAGATCAGAAAATGAAACAATAAAATCAGCTTTGAATTAAAAAGAAATAAAAAAATAATAATAATGATAGTAATAATATTCCCAATTGCTATATGAAAATAAATAAATAAATAATAAATAAATAAATAAATAAGGCTGTTTTCAGCCTGGATTTAAACATCACCAGAATTGAAACCTGTTCCAGATTTTAGGAGCATAAAACTGGAATGAAGCCTCCCCTTGTTTGGTCCTGACTCTGGGCATCAGCAGGAGGCCACTACCTGAGGTTCTCAGTCCTTGCTGGTTCATATAGCTCTAAGATATGTACTTTGGGGCTAAACCATGAAGAGATTTGTACACAAGTAGCCAGTCGAACAGCTACAGAAATAAACAACTCCCCTCCTGTTGATTTGCAATACTTTGCACTAAACGACTTGTATCAATGCTTTTTTTTTATTAATCTGTCAGGCAGATTTCTAAGTCTTGTTTTTTATAATTAAAATTTCAACAGATTTATATTTTTAAGTCCAGTAAGTATCATGGGTGGATTGATAGAGTGGCTTTTCATTTCCATTTAAAAGTTAGAGGGTTTTTTTTCTCACTTTACAACCATAAACATATTTTGTTTGAATTATATGACACAAAGTGGTTTACAATTGTAAAGTGGAAAAGAAAATATACATGGTCTGAAAACGTATTTACGAATAAAAAACTGAAGAGTGGAGTGTACAACCAGTTGCCTACAAAGGTTTCCTGTAAATGCTAAACACCAAAGAGAATCCAGCTGTGTGTGATCTAATCTCAGTATAGCGGCTCTGTGATGACCTCAGAGGTTGAATAAGAGGGTATTGGGGAGCAAACGGCAACATGAACGGTCAGAGATTAAGTGTGGAAGGTCAAAGCAGGCTTAAGTTATAAAAAGATATTCCAGGCTTTGAACATCTCACTGTTCAACCCATCATCTGGAAATGGAAGGAGTGGCACAACTGTAAACCTACAAGAGAAAGCCCATCCACCTAAACTTAGAGGGCGAACAAGGAGAGCACTGATCAGAGATGCAGACAAGAGGCCCAATGGTGAATCTTGAGGAAATAAAGAGATCCAAACTACAGATGGGGAGAATCTGTCCACAGGAAAACTTTTAGTCATGCACAAATGTGGTCATTATGCAAGAGTTTAAGAAGAAAACCATTGCTAAAAGGAAATCATAAGAAATCCCATTGGCAGTTTGGTAGAAGCCCTGTTTGGGGACACAGTAAACCTATAGTGGAGGGTCTCTTTGGTGAGACGAGACCAAATAACTAACGCTACATGTCACTCTGAACAAACCAACAACAATGTCAAATAGGGTGGTGGGACTGTCACTTCAGCAGTGACAGCGAATCTGGTTGAAGTTGATGGGTTGATAGATGGAGCCGAATACAGGAGGCCTTGTGGAGGTTCACCTTCCAACAACAGACAAGAGTCCAAACAATAAGATGGTTTAAAAAAACATATTCATGTGTCAGGATGACCCAGTCAAAGTTCAGAGCTGAGCCCAATCAAGAATCGATGACAAGATCTAAAAAGTGCTTCTCACAAACTCTCTGAATATAATCTTAAGTTTTTACGCTAAGAGACCTGCAGCTGTAACTGGAACCACAAAGTATTCATTTATGGGGGCAGAATAATTTTACTTATCTCACTTTTCAGTTTTTTGTTTGTTTGTAAAATCATGTTTAATCTCCTTTCCACTTCACAATTGTAAACATCTTTGTTGGGGTTTTGCATTAAATTAAAATGAAATGTATTTATGTCAGCATTTGTAATATTTGAATGTACATGTGGTATTAATACTTCTACAAGCCACTGTTAGATTATTTTATTTTTTGTGTGTAGTCAAATTAATAATTTTGAGTTTTCATTACAAAATATGTTTTTCCTGTCAGAATAAAAGAAGAAGATAATTTTTAAGAGCTGCAGCAAATCTCCTTTACTTTTTAGCGGTGATTCTGGTTTACTAAACATTTTTTAGTTTTCGTTACTCCTCAGAATATAGTTTATCTGAACATCTTTTTTTTTTTTTGCCAGGATAATTTCAGAATAATGTAATTTGCATGGTGTCGACCTAATATGTAAAAGACTAAAAATCTCTTGCTTTTGAGGATTTCAATTATTGATTTTTAGTGGTTGTGTTGGATTACAGGCAAAAATATGAATTATTCTCATGCAACGGTCTTGGATGTAAAAGTTCATATCAGATAATGTTTAAATGTAGCTGATAAACAAGACTAACATTGAACTCTATCGCTCACAACACATTCGTTACAAAAACAAACACTGTAAAAGCGCTACATCTATGTTTCTGAATGGACTCTGGTAACGTTCACAATGTGGGTTCTGTAAACTCACCATACATGGACTTAATTAAAACAAAAAAACAAAGTAAGTAATAATGAACAAAAACATGATAATAAAAATAAAAAAAATCCACTCAGCAGGAACAAGTGCTGACTCCTGCTCAAAGCTGCTAAAGCAGCACTCCTCTCCCTGACCTCTGCTCGATCCCTGTTGCTTTTATACTCGCTTGGATTTTCCTGCTTGCGTTCCCGGCAGGAAACACCAAGAGTGCTGTCCTGCTCAGCAGATACCAGACCTGTCCTTCTTGACATTTATGATTCACCCGGCTGCCTCCACAGCCTCATCTCATTTTGTGACGTCATTGCTTTGCTTTTTTTTGCTTTTTTGTTTTAGCTGAGCTTTTAAACACACAGATTAAGTAATTGGAACAGTCTCAGTTTGAGATTAATGTTTAATAGAGAAGGAAACCTGAGGAGAAGGAGAAGTGCATAAATGTAAAGCAGTGGAAAAAATGTCATCAGAAAAAGAAATGGTATTTTCCAGAATTTCCCAAAGTCACTGACGTGTCGGCCTCTAGAGTCCATATAGAAAGATCTTTTGGGAATTTAAGATTAATAAAAAAAAATTAAAACACATTTCTGCTCATATAGAGTTAAAATCAGAAACATCTCATGATGAAATGACACTAGGTTGTTAAAGCTATTCCTGTTTTTGGTTACAGTTAGGTCTATTAAAATGTTCTCTCTTTTTTGCTCTATGCCAGAATAAATCAGAAGTTTATACAAACTAAGATCACTATAAAGCTCAAGAGTTTGGGGAAAGTTTAGATGACCAACAGCCTCATTTTGCGATGTCATGGAAAATAATAAAATCTTTTTAATGGCCCTGTAAATGCCCACGTCTAGATGAAGTGATGTATAACGATATTAATGCAACCTTTGCAGAACATTAGCCACCAAGTTATCGCCTTTGCACAAATGGTTGTTCCAGATGAACAGTGACTCTAATCTAAGCCTCGATATCAATTAAAATATGTTCTTTTATGAAGGCTGCCTACATATTTTGGGCTAAGTTTCTCTTAACGGACCGGTCAAGAGAAAGTGGGTCAAATTTTAAATAGGTGTTATCGTTTGACCCAAGACTGGGTTTAAAGTCTCTTATTATTCTTCTATTTTAGTTATTGTAGTAATTATGGTTACTATCTGACCTGTAATGCAGAGGAAAAAGATTTAATGTCCCACTTAAACACACTAAAGCTTGTGTGTGTGTGCTTGTGTTTTATATTAGGTGGGCAGGACTCAGATCTTCCTGGTTAGTCCAGACACTAAGAAAGTCGCCATAGAGAAGAGTTTCAGGGAAATTTCCTTTTGCTCCCAGGTAAGAAGCTCCGGATTTCTTTTTTTTTTTTTAAAAAGCTCCCCCTTTAGAGTCCGTGTTTCACCTAATAGTATGTTTTGCTCCCCTCTCTTTCCAGGGAATCCATCACGTCGATCACTTTGGCTTCATTTGCAGAGAAACGGCTGAAGGCGGAAGCTGCCATTTTGTGTGCTATGTCTTTCAGTGTACAGATGAATCACTGGTAAGGAGGTCTTTATATAGATGCTCGATTTCTGCTTTCTAATAGAAATGGCATATTGCCTCAAACTTTTATTGTGTTTTGTCTTTTTCTTTTAAGTCCTCTGGTCTTTTTTTTTCCAGACATGAATTAATCAAACAATTAGTTATAAACTTAAAACGGTTATCTGTCTTGCCCGTTGTAGGTGGATGAGATTATGCTGACTTTGAAGCAGGCGTTCTCTGTGGCCGCCCTGCAGCAAAACGCAAAGACCCAAAGCCAGCAGTGTGACAGCTGCCCAATTCAGCGACTCCACAGGCTGTGTGAGAGAATCGAAGGTAGCAAACAAGCATTTATGGGACAAATTTAAACTTCACATCACATCTGATAGATGGCAACCTCCCTAGGAAGGAACCAAACATGTTTTAACAATGACTGTGAATTAAATCCAGGTTTTTTTTATTCTCGTGTAGGTTTGCACCCTTCTAAAACGAAGCTCGAGCTCCAGAAGCACTTGGCCACTTTAGACAATGATGAGCAGGCTTCAGTCTTTGAAAACACTATGGTAAGGCGCCTGCGGACTCTGAAAGACGAGTTGAAGCGAGAAAACAAACCAGTCAACCAGCAGTTTGTTTACCGTGACTCAATCGGGTTCCTCATGTAAGGGTTACACAGATATTACGCATTACTTGAATATTTCACCCAACCAGTGGTCCCTGTTGTCTTAGTTTACTTGATTTATATTTTTAGCAGTTTTTAGTAAAAAAAACAACAACAAATGGTCAGGAATTTTTGATAATCTCCTGTTTCAACCCAATTTACAGCCTTTCCTGTAATTATGTCACATGTTTAATATTAGCTGCAGGGCAGGTTATGATGGTTCAAAAACAGTCAAGGAATGTAAATCCTCGTTTCTCTGGGACACGGCGGACATCTGCTGGGGGTTTGAGGGAACTACATAAATCTTGCAGAAACATTGATGCCAGTCAGAGTTTCACATTATTTGATGTATTTTTTTTAAATGATTGATTTGATGGATCAACACATAGTAGTGCGCAGTTGTAAAGTGAAAGAGAAACTCTCTTTTCATTTATTATATTAAGCTGCACTGAATCACAAATGTATAGTATCTCATCGAGATACAGGTCTAGAGACTGACTGGATGATTCTAAAACATGAATGTGATCCACGGTGGGTTTTTGTACCTCTTCCTGCATGTTAAACCTCAACTGAGTATAACACACTTCCACATGTTTGCCCATTTTCTTGCTGCCCGGCCTTTAGCAAACCTTAAACGAGACCTGTTACGGATTTCTATTGACATTGCCTTTGTTATTGCCACTGATCCATTAAGGCCATATTTGTTGATTTGCATGATTGATCCTTGTGTCAATATTTCCTAAGACTTGAGCCGTAGATCCCTGCAGCTTTTAGTGCATATGATTGATTTTCTTGCACTCAGCTCTGTTATACATAGTTGTTAGACATGTTTTAGTATTTTTGAGGTCTCGTTTCTTGTTTTTCCATCTTCTGTTAGTGGATTGAACATTGCTCCTTTAGAGATTCAAAGCTATGGATAACTGCTTATACCGCAGCCCAACTTTAAAGCTCTCCACAATTTTCTGCTGTGTTTTTTTGGTCTTCATTAAAAATATGCTCTAAGACCTAAAGTCTTCAGAGAAAAGTTTGATTCACAGTGAGGTTAAATGACATTTCGTCGAAATCTAAGAGCAAAGGGTGATGACAGAAACACTTAACTAAGGCTTTCAGGACTTTGTGTCGTTATTTTTGCTCTTTAAAGTTTTGTGTATCCTTTGTGCTCCATGCCAGTCGAAATATCAAAAAATACATAAATATTTGATTTTAATATGACAGTTTTTTTTTTTTTTACTCAAGAGCTTTAAACATCTCTAAACACTGTTTAGATGTTTGCCTGTTTTTGTATGATTTGAAATGATTTTGAATGTGTGCTTTGGTCTTTTGTGTTCAGCGGGCTCGTCCCAAGAGCGATCAGGAAGAAAACGAGCTGGTGGTGGCGTCCCTAAGGAATCTGTATGAAGAGAAGCAGAAAGATCATCAGCACTCGTTGCCTGACAGCTGCAAACAGGTGCGTCCTGTACACCTGTGGAAATAGAAATATATGTGTGAACGCATATTTACAGTGTATGCGGCAGTTCTGGAAATTATTTTCAGTACTTTACTTTTTTAGCATTTTTAGTTTGGGGTGTTATTCCTAATTGTACTTTAATGTCTTTTTTTTAAATTTAAAATGCATAAATATTTAAAGTATTGTTTTTTCAGAATTTTCTAGATTCACCTTTGGCAGGTTTATTTTTTTAATTTTTTTTTTGGGATATGATGCTACAAGCTTCTATTTATATTACAGTCTTTACAGGAACTTGAGGGGCAGGCCTTAAAAATACACGAAAGAAAATTTTTTTTATAATAGCTAAAGATAAAGAAGTTACAGAATAGTTGCCATCTTGTGGTGAATTAACATTTAATTGCTCATTAGTGATCTATCCTTTCATAAACAGGTGTAAAAATTTAAGAGCTGTGATATGTTTCCTTGGCTTAATTCATACAATGTGTGCAGGTCTCTGAAGATGTCACCTCCGCACCTCAGGAGACTCAACAGCAGAGCAGCAGTCGCCAGCGGCTAGAGCAGTTCAAGACCAGAGCAAAGCGTTCCCTCACAGAGTCCTTGGAAGGCATCTGGAAGGTACTGCAATACATCCTGCATGGCAATGAAGATATTTTACACAAGTTTTTTTTTATTCCTTTCAAATTATAAACTCCAACTCTAAACATGAGCCTTGCTTACTATATAAAGGCTGTTTATAAACTTCAGAACAGGAAGTGTTGAACAATAATTGAGATAGGCAAGAGTTCCACTTCACATTTTAAGTAAGTAGAAAATCTGCTACAGATCGTGTCATAAAAGTGGCAAACTATTATTTTTATCGAAATCTAATCTACAATCCCTATGTCTATGTTTTATATCTGGTGACAGCTGTTTAAGTTTCACAAAAAATTTAGAGTCCTTTCACTTTTTTTCTGAATTCTAACTCTTTTTTTTAAGATGCTGATAAAATGAGAAAAATAATCCACAAACCTTAAAAAATATACAGATTAATAAAATAGGGATGGTGCTGCACATGTGAGCCCCATTTAAACACACACTCATAGCATTATTCTACTATTTTTCTTAACGAAAGTAAAACATTCCTTTTAATTATGAGCTTAGCTTTTGCTAACCAATCAAATTTTGCCAAATTACAATGTGTTGTCTTTTTCAATAATTTAAAAGAAATAAATAAAACATTTAAGCCTGTTATTAGTTTATTAATGTTCTTAATGTGTATTTATGTCCTTGTTTTTTGATATTAGAAGATGGACATATTACATGTTAGCTAGTCATACATTATCACAAGCTTGGCTCTGTGCATATATAGACACTGCACCCCCCGTTTGTGATGATACTGAGCTAAGGTATCTAATTTAATGTATGTATGTGTGTTACATCTGCATTTTTTAAATCGTATTTAAAGGCATTTTAATCTTTAAACACAGTTGATTTTGACTTATAAGAACCTTGTTGATGTTCTGTTAACAGAGTTGGAACAATTGATTATCCACAAAGCAAAATTGAACAATTAATTTGTTCTCTCTGTTAGCTCTGATTCGTGATCAGCGGGTTTAAGAGCTAAGATTAGTTCTTGTTATGAAAATTTTGCACAATTGCTTCAGAGCTAAGAACTCCCAACCCATAGCGAATATTTTGATGTATTGTTTAGACTTTAATTAACAAAGATAAGATGAAAGTGGGGAAAAGCGGCTTTGTGGTAAAGGTGAAGATAATCTTTATGTTCTGTTGGTTTCAGAACTTCTACCACTTATAAAGGTCGTGCAGAATCCAATTTTAATCAGATAATATTGGATAATCAAAGAAATTTGTGTTTGCCAGGAAAGGCTTGGTCGGTGCATCTCTGACGATTGAAGTCATGTGATGTGTTTGTTGTTTGTTTTTTTAGAGGTGTTTTTCTTAAATATGATTGTTCTCATTTGTTATACTCTGTTGGAGTGCAACAGTAGGTGTGCTCTGATGCTCTTAATTTCCCAAACATGCGACTGGAAAGTCTGTAAACTTGTCATGTATTTCATTAAGGGAAGCAGCAAGGCCAAGCCTCAGAGGGAAAACAGTCAGGGAAGTGAGAGCAGCACCTCCTCTTGTGCTGTCAGCAGTAGCAGCGGTCCGGCCTGCTTCGAAGACCCGCTCACTTCCTCGCCTCAGCTACGACCCACAAGCCCACTCAGGTAAACGCAACCTAAGAATACAGTGTGGTGCTTTTAAAAGTTTTCTACATGTAGTTTCTTTTTGTTTTTCTGTGGTGAACTTGCAGCTTTTGTCATCTCTTCTCTACCTGGTGGATAGTTCAGTTATATTTTTTTAGCTTTCTTTTGTTTTCTGAAATGATGATGCAATCGGCCGATGTTTAAAAAAAAATTTTTTTTTTAACTTATCAGTCTAGTACAAGGGTGGGAAAACTTTTTAACTTGCGGGCCAGAATGGGTTCTAAAATTTGACAGTGTGTAGCAACAATACTTTACATCAGTCTATTTTTTAATTTTGTATTTTGAAGCTATATAAATAGTGCTTTCCTTAATGTGTAAATATCCATTATGTTTCCTTCATTTCCCAATATTCCTTTAAGAGTCCACTCTTGACCTGTCCTTCCAACCATTCTTCTCAATTTCTCCCTTTCAGGTTCATATGTTTTACAGTTCATCAATACGTGTTCTACATTTTCTTTCTCTCCACATCCTTCACATGTATCATAATTTTTCCTCCCTATTAAATATAAAATGTCATTTAAATAGGTATGACCTACTGTTCATCTGATAATTATTATTTCTTCCCTTCGGTTTCTCATATTAATATTTCTAATTAATATTGACTTTTGTACTTTATATAGTCTTCTTCCTTTCTTATCTTCATTCCACCTTTTTTTCCATTTTTCCATTTCTTTACTCTTAATAAGTGATTTCCCTTCCCCTTTCCCAAAAGGAGCTGGAAAGTTATGGCGTGATTTTTGTGCCACCAGGTTTGCAGGCACGAAGCTGTCTGAAGGAGCAATAATTCTGAACGTGTGCGTATGAATCTCAGGTGCGCACGCTCGCTCAAAGGTGCTTGGACACGCACTCAACTCTGACAAACTGCTCGCTCTGCTCACTCTGCTCGTGCTCGGCCCTTTGTCTGCTATCGCAACTCTGCTGAATTTTTAGTGAGTCTAAGAGTATGAATCAACTTTGTGATTTGGAAGGAATTAATTAATTGGTTGAAAAAGGCCAGTCTTTGATTAGCTGGTAGCGCGGCTCATTTACATATAATGTAGAGTTGCGAGCGCAGACACGGAGCCGAGCGCGAGCAGAGTGAGCTGAGCGGGCGAGCGAGCAGTTTGTCAGAGTTGAGCGCGCGCACCTGAGATTCATACGCACACGCTGACAATTATTGCTCCTTCATATAGCTCCGTGCCCGCAAACCTGGTGGCACAAAACTCACGCAATAGAGAGTTACAGACCAACGTGTCTAGAATAGTGCGACATCTTTTGAGGAAATGAGGCTATTGCAGGGTAAAGGGAAATGAATGAGGTTTTTACACATCCATAGGTTTCCACTATGATTTAAAAATTTGGACAAGTTTGCCGGGCCGGATTAAAAAGCCTAACGGGCCGTATATGGCCCGGGGGCCGCAGTTTGCCCATGTCTGGTCTAGTAAGTTAAACTGGGCCAGTATTAACAAGCAATCTTTATTTTATCTTGTTGGCGTATCCGTTTGTCATGCAGCACAGGATTGTGGGGGTTTAACGCGATTAGAAAATCAATCTAAGCAGTGGTTTTATTTATTTTTTTGTGTTTCGAACAGTTAGAGAAATTTACAATATCAGTAAGTCGCAGTTGTTGAAAATATCAATATGTGAACCAATATCAAATATCGATATTGTTTCAAATTTTTGATCCTTTCCTAATAAGTTGTCTTACAAAGTAAAAACATCCTTCACTTTATGTCTTAAATACTTTCACTTATTAAACAAAACATTATTATCCCACATATTCATCATTGCCGATTTTCCCTGTCTCGTCCTCAGAGGCCACAACTCCACTGGAGACCTGAAGGTTCTTGACTCCTCTCTTCCTCTGTCCTCGTCCTCCTCCTCCCTACCTGGTGATCCCGAGCCACAGGCCTTCCGCCGACGAGCCAGCACCTTCAGTCATTCCCCGACCCCATCGTCGGCGCTCGAGGACTCGTCCCTGTACATGCACACTCACCCACCGCAGGAGTCGAGCTCGGCTACGAAGCCAAAGCTCGTACGACACTACTCTGTGAGCACGGACACCCCTCACCAAAGCAAGTAAGAAGTTGGTGTTTCTCTGAGCAAGCAGCTTCGTTTCTTTTAAGACAGATGTGTTCCTTACTGTGTTTTATTCTAGTCTTAATTTGCCGCTGACACAAGCTTTAAAAAGCAGACCGTTGTTTCCCGGGCAAATGTTTGTTTTGTTCATTTGCAGCAAGTTGAACCGCAAGAAGGGTTTACAACTAGAGATGCACCAATCAATCAAAGACCACATTTTCTTCTGATCCCTTACCTGGAAACCAGCCAATCAATAAGTGAAAAATACAATTTTTAGTGATGTCTATTCATTAAATGCATCGCATTTTAACAATCCCATCTGTTTTGTATTTTTAGATTAAGTATAGAGAATTACTGCCTGCTTTAATGCGGTTAAACTTTTAATTTCTTTATTTTTTGTTGGATTCTAAACTCATAATTCTTTTAAAACCTTGCACTTTATTTTTTTTGTTTTACTTAGTTTAGCCTTCATTACAAAATTTACTGTAAGAGGTTCCGATTTCAAAGCAAACATGAAATCAAAATTTTTGAGTTCAGACTTCAAAGATAATCATAAATCGGTGTTGGCCAGGAAAAAAAAAAAGCAACTCAGTGGATCTTAGTTTATAAATTCTTGCTTTTTATTGGGTAAAACACTTTAGTTTTCGAACCTTTTTTCTCAGACTTTCTTCTACAGAAATATGTCGTACAGCCAGCTGGATCAGAATGCACCGATCGATTCAGTGGTTTTTGTTTTGTTCGAAAGCAACTTGACAGGGATAAAAACTTGTTAGGAATTTGTTGTGTGTGCCGTACCTGTTCTTCGACATTGTTTTGTTTTATCTATAAACTGTTTCCATGTAAATTTAATGACCTGAAATTTAAAAGCAACAATTAGGTCTGGATAAAATTACGCAATTACCGTAGCGGAAATAAATATTCATTTATTCTGGTTTCGCATCTTTTTCCTCTGAAACCGGTTGAAATTTGGTTCCTCGGTTCTTTTTACCCGTTAGAACTGTTTGATGATATGAAGTACAGATTTGTCATAGTGTAGAAACTACACTCGACATTTTACTTGGTTAAATCAAATTGGAAATTTTACTGCGAGGACTTTCAAAGCTATCACTTTAAGCTCTTCAAATGTTCTTTGTTCGCTTTTGACACAGCAATTAGTATAAACTCTAGTTTGACATGTTCACTTATGTAATATTTAATATTTTGACACCATAAAAAGTTGTATATTTAGTTAAATGCTAGTTGATTTGGATATTTTCTGTGTATTTACATTGTTTTTACTAGAATGCATCTGGTGTCATATTTATGTTATATCCTAATTAGCCTAAAAATTAAAGTCCAGTCCTTTATATTGTATTCATTGGCACGCTGAAATCACATCTTTATGTACCTCAGTAAAATATTTTATCCTCTATATGACTTAGCGGTACCACTAGGAAACAGGATTGAGTCCAAATCATGGATTTTTCTTACATTTTCTTTTGTTACTTTAAACCCATTATTATTTTTATGAATTAAAAGTAGGTTTAATAACTCTTCATATTTACTCCTTATGTCTAAGTTCTACTAATTTTGCTGTAAAGCTTCACCTTTTTTCTCAGTTTTCCATCAACAACTGTGACTCTTTTTCAGTTTCGTTTCCTCTTTTTTCACACCGATCTCGAGAAATCTCCCAAACGACTCCACCCTTCCTCCTCTTCCTCTCTTTCCTTCATCCCATTCTCCTGTCCTACTCCGTCGCCCTTCCTCACCTTCTGCTGGAGCGCGTTTCAATAAGAGAAGGTGAGCGTGTTGTTGTTCAATTTGACTCTGCAGTATCCTTCATTACACCTGTTCCTTCATCGAGACTCATGCAGCTTGTCTCAGTGTGAAGTGGCTCCATGTTTTCCTTTCTTTTTTGTTCTCATCTGAATTTTGCCTCCTGTTCCATCAACCTTAATCTCAGTCCTCTGGGTGGTCTCCGTGCCCGTCTGCACTCCTCCTCCTCCGTACCTAACTTTCTGAAATTTCAATTTCTGGCTCCTGTCCAAGAGAACGATTGTCCCGAGCCCAAAAGCAGGTACACCTATACACAGAATCTTCATATCTTTGTCTGTGTGCTCCATGAATCCCTTCTATCTTGTCCTGTTTTACACGGTGACAGATTGTGTTTCCCACCTTTAAACGCTTTTGTTTGCTTGTGCTTCCAGGGATGTAGCGGTTCTGTCTTCATCGAGAGCAGCTTGTGTGACGGGGGAGAGTCCGCTGCGAAGCCACCGGCACTCGTGGAGGCAGCAGATCTTCCTGCGGGTCGCTACGCCACAGAAAGGCACAGACCCAAACGGTAGGAACGCACGACACATGTCCCGTTGTATGTGTTTTTGTTTGTTTCTCTTGCCATTGAAGAAATACAGTCAATTCGATTTCAGTCTAAAAATGTAATTCAAAACTTTAGGAGCAGGCAGACGCAGATGTAGACTGTAGTGACAAAGTTTATCCACTCTGTGTCGCTCTTTTGTTCAAGTTGATAAGGAGAACAAGGTAAATGGGTCAAGTTTTTTTTTTACTCTTTGTTCACCAGGTAAAACCTGACTATTCTTCAAATGTCTTTTGTACTGTCGGAAATCTTTCATTAGATATTTAATATATTATTGATATTTTTTACAGTGATGTAGTTTGTCAGTTCGTTCCTTTCCTTCTTTCTTGGTTCCACATCATTACAGCCTCCTGGCATTTCGTACCATTAAAAAAAGGAAAGCTGTGCTCATGTAGTTAAGAAATGCTTATCAGTTCATTCTCACTTTTTCTCTATACTTTTGATCTTGCTTTTATTGCACTTTCGCTCAGTTTTTGGAAGCACTTTATGAAAAGCAGTGTTAAAGTTTGATGATTTTGGGTGTTATTAAGCTCTTCCCACCTAAACATGGAAGCAGAAATCATAATTTGAGTTGTTTTGAATCTAATCGAGTGCGGAATCGATTTGTGGCCTGAAATTTCTGAATTGTCTTGAATCGTCAGATGGTAAAATATTTAACTGATGACTGATTTTAACAAAACCTTCAGATATATTAACTATATATATATATATATATATTTTTTTTTGGCTCCTTCCAGTTCCACCTGGAAAATTACAGGAAACATCAATCAAAGTCGTACTCAAAACTAGATTCTGAATAAATCCAGCGCACTTAATAACAGAAGCTTTTGTTATGGCGGATAAGCTTGGGACTATTCAGATGCTTACACTTGATGTTTGAAAGATTTATGTGAATTATAGGATTAGCGTGATAACCTGCAGGACACATGTTAGTTTCAAAACCCACATAATCAAATTCTTTTGTGTTTCACCAGATTTTTTCCCCTGTGTTTTTAGTATGGTTACAGTTAAAAGTATACATGTAAGGTTTTTGTTTGGTTGTTTTTTTTTGCATCAAGCAATGTACTTTGACGGTAAAGCGTTAGCCTAGGGTTTGACAGCACTGACAAATGTTCTAAAACATACAAGGTAAGTGTCTTAAAAGCAGGGAATTGTTGACTTAACCTTTGACAGCTTTCAACTGTAAATCACTCGCCACAATGTTTGTTTGTAATAAAATTTATGCAAGTCAACCTTTGGAGACGCTAAACGTGTGCCATTCTTCGTCTTGCATAATACTAAACCAAGTATTGATTATTGTAAATATAGACAAAAATGGAGTTTGGGAGCTCAAGAAGTTAAACTTTTAGAAAATACTTATAATGGGTTTATTTGTTTTAAAGAAAAATTCATGTCAAATTCATTTTTTGTTTTTAAGTTTTGCGTTGATTAAGCTGATGTTGTCAAAATAGGTTTGGTTTAAACTGATAAACAGACTGATTTTTTTTACATTTTTTTTCACCAAGTGATATTTTATCTCCACTGTTGTGTTGAGCTGGCGCACGTTGCCGTAAATATCGTTTTCAAAACAAAAGTAGCACGTTTATCAACTTTTCAATGCCAAAAAAGGTGCGCCGTGAATCTTTTCACCTTAGTTGTATGTTTTACAAACAAAAACGATGACTACACCTGAGGCACGAGCGTGCAAGTTATTGGGCCGCATCGTGCACATTCTTTTGGAGCCGACACCATCTGAGGTGAAATGATCCTTATTTTTGTTCCTCAAAACGTTTTGCTGCGTTTTCACATAGCGCCTTCACATTAGTGCTTAGAAGATGGCAATATCTGAACTGTTTTTGGAGATTTCTTTCAGACCAATAACACACTCCTGAAATAAATTGTAATTTTCCCAACCAATGAGGGACGAGCAGTATAAGAAAAACATGTAAACCATATTGTTTTAGCTCATAAGTAATTGCTTAAATTCTATTCAATTATTTCCCTCATTTTAGTAACGTTTATGTTTTAGTAGGTCTGATATTAACAAAGGCGGAATTATGAATGTGTGCACACGTCAGTCACGTGGGACTGCTGGGATGCAATATTTGGTTTTATGTTTTATTTCAACTCTTAATATATTAATCTTATTATTTAGTTGGATGAACATTGACTTTTAAGTAGCTAGAGCTCAACTGGAAGCACTCCAAACAAGGATTTGTAATTGATATTGTGATCCCAATGTTTAGCAGAACTATAGTGGTTAATGTTAGTCAATAAAAATAACTTGTTTCTTTATCAACTTTATTCCACCAAGAACTGCGCACAAACAGCACTTCCTCTTCTCCCGAAGAAGAGCACAAACCCAAATAACATATGCTCCTGCATAACAGTGCCCCTAGTGGATGAACATGTAATATAAACAAAACAAAGGAATAACAATCTCCCACTTTTCTTAAAAAAAGCAACAAACAAAAAAACAAAGAGATATATATATATATATATATATATATATATATATATATATATATATATATATATATGTTTTACGACTGATGAGAAAACACAGCCGTTAAGGATTTTGTTAGAACAGTTTCAACGTGATAGAATGTGAAACACTTTTGAATGAATTTATTGAACATTACAAAGACCTTCATAAAGAGCCTTGAGGAGTGAGGTTGTGGATGCTCCCTTCTTTGTTAAACAGTCTGCGAGTTGGTCTTTTGTTTGAGACCACAACACTTGATGAACTTTCTTAGTTTGAATCAGCTCTTTAATTGAACTGATTTACAGACGTAACTGTTTCTCTGCAACAAACGTAGTTGACTTAAGTGGATCAACAAGAGAGAAATTATTAGTTACACAGATTATAGGTGGAGGACAATCAGTACTACCAGCACTGAGTTCAGAAAAGAGTGTAGAAAGAAAAATGGCGTTATCTATCCCCTCAGACATAGCGAGTGTTTCACCTGCTAGTGTGCTTCTGACAATTCTCTTGATTTTCTTTGACTGCCATGAAATGGGAGAGAAACGCCCATTGTCACCCATCAAAACAATGAAGTGCCCACCTTGAGTACCCCCATCTGAAAGATTTCCAAAGGATGCATCAGTGAATGTAACCATCTTTAAGTTACTGTCTTCCCCAAGGTGTTGAAAATCAATTCAACTGACTTGGCTTTGAGCTTACACACAACTATGTTTGCTTCATTAATGGTCTGTACTGTAGCATGTTTGAGATGAGATGCTAAATTACTAGCATCAAACATGACATCAGGCCTGCTCTGTCTTGCCACCCACAGAAGTTGGCCTATCTTAGATCTGAGCTGCTCAGTCTCCTTTACAGTGGGATGTGAAGCTGACTCTGCTGCTTGTGAGGGTGAGAGGTGTATGCACTGCAGGTGCTGAATGTATGCTCCTTGGTGTATTAGTACCTTCTTACCTTCAGTAACAAGATTTACCTCCACATAGGAAAAGCTATTGTGTGCTTCACGACCGACATTAAACTTTGACCTCAGGTGAGGTATGACTGACTCTGAAAACATGTGTGAACCACCCCATATAAAATCATCAACATAACAACCAAGTACACCTGTTACATTTTTTTGCTCATCAAGCCAATAGAAAACCGCAGGGTCAACCTTAGACATTATGCCTCCTGTTTCAACCATGATGCTTTTTACCTGATATACCAATACAATGAAGAGTCAGCTAAACCATACACACATTTTCTCAGTTTCCAAAGCACACCTGTGCTATTAGCTTCTCGGGGAGGTTTGATGAAAATGTGTCTGGACAGTTCCATTCCTTTTAAAAAAGCAGATTTAATGTCCATAGAGTGAAGTTCCCATTGTTTTTGACATATAACTACCAGCAGGAGTCTCAGTGACTCTGAGGCACAGGTTGGAGAGTCCTTTTGTAGGTCAGAAACTTGTAGCTCCTCAAATCCTCGTGCAACAAGTCTTGCTTTTGGTATTATTCCATTTTCAGTCTCTTTCAGAGTGCACACCCAACGAGTGGAGACACTCAATTTCTTCAAACACTTGGTTCTGTTTCCAGCTTTTTATTTCATTTTTCTTTGCTTCATCAAACAAAATGTCCTCACAAAAACATCCTTGTGCGTATCCGTATCCTCAGCATCTGCCTGGACGTGAAGATCCTCCAACTGTGACAGATCCACTGATTCACTGTTGCCAGCCACTTCTGCAGGCTCAAGCAGCTCCAAGTTAAACCAGTTCTTGTATTTCCCAGTTGCTTCGACAGCACGCCCCAACACTTTGTCTTTTTGTGAGACACCCTCTGCATTTCTGAATGCAGAGGGTCACAATTTGAACCTTCTTTATGATGGTGTTCCAATTATGCTCCCTCTGCATTTTCAGGAGCAGGCAAAGGATGATTCTCAGGATTTACTGCAATAGTGTCTCCTCCTAAATTCCCTTGAATGATGTCCACTGTATGTTGTCCTTGATTGTTCTCCTCATTGCAGGCAATCTGAGGTTCTTCATTTTCGTGAGTAACTTTTCTGAATCTGAGTTTGTGCACCCTGACACAGGGGCCTCCGTGTCTAACAAAAACAACTGCACCTTCTTGACCAATCACCACTTCCGGTCCTTTCCATTCTGGACAATCTCTTCTTTTGTAAAAGACTTTGTCTTCAGTGTCATATTGCTCGTCTCTGGGCCGCAGCTGTTTCTTTAATGCTCTGCGTATCCTTTCTGAACATTCTGCTTCTGAAAAGGTTTTTCTTGCAGCATGAAGGGCTGAAATGTGCTTGGCAACCCATTCGCTCTTGGTGGTGCCCTCTAGAGCTGGAGCTTTGTCTATTAACACAGAGGGCAGGTTGGGATTCTGCCTGAACACCAGCTGATTTGGGCTGTATCCATTAACACTATGCATCGAGTTCTTTGTCATCAGGGCCCAGTCCATGGCAGTGCTCCAGTCACATCCAGTACTTGCTTTGACTCTCAGTAGGATCTCCGTCAGAGTTTGATTATGTTTATGATGTTTCTCCAGAACTTGTCAGTTGTAGTCAGTATTTATTCCTCCGTAGCTTCTAATAGCTTATCAGAGTGAATAAAATTTCTATTTTCATTGTCCACAATGTTCACGCAGTAATGACCTGAGCTAGTAAAGTCCAGTTTGACAGGCTGGTTGAACTTCACTGCACTGTCCCTTTCCATGTCCAAAACGGTCCCTGTCCTTTTTAATGAGGTTTCACTCAAAAGCAGCGGGATGTTAGCAGGTACTACTTCAGTTTCTATATTACACTTTATGTTGCCAATTTTAGCAGGTATCTTTACCTTTTTTATGGAGTACACGATTTTTCCATCTCCAAACTTGAAGGGCCTGTGACTTTGTGTTTCTGTCTCTTTCATAGTGTTCACACTTTTCTTTTGTAATACCGTACTGTAGTTATCCAGCCACTCTTGTCCACAAACTGTCTTAGTGCAAGCAATGTCTATTATTGCCGAGCCAAAACATTCTGTCATGAATATTTCTGCATCTGTTTTTGATTCTTTGGTGTACAGAGTTAAATTGCACTCTTCCACGTTTTTTGTATCATCAGCAATTTTAACACTATCAGCTTTGTGCGGACAGTTTTTAACCCAGTGAAAAGTACTTTGGCACACTGCACATTTCGACCGACGTCCGTACTTATCCAGCCGGTTTGTTCTGGACTGCGGAGTATTCTGATGGGGACTTTGCCGGCAGTACTTGCCTTTTTGCCGCCAAATATTCTCTTCAAAGCGGACTTCCTAGAAGCAAATGTTACATCTGAGCATGCCGTTAAGGCCAACTGTCTGTCCGTTACATCCAAACACGTTGTGTCCAAAAGCTTAAAAGCCAAAACTGTGTCAGGTAGCTCCATGTTGTATTTTTTATTCGCGAGTAACGCTGCTCAAAATCAACAGTATAGTCCGCCATCGCCATAGTACCAAAGTACCAACTTTCGCCTGAGAAACACATTATACACTGTTAAAGTGATTTTTACCACCGTGGCGAAGGAAAAATAATAAATAAGTACTACGTAAGAGTAATAATGGGTGTTCCAATAACATACCGCTAAATATGATAATTAAGGAGTAGGCAGGGTGCGCCTGTTTTAACTGTTTTTCTTAATTTTGCCTTCATGTAATGAAACCAGTAAGGAGCAGGAAAGACATCTTTCCGCAGAATGAAATGTTTAGTTTTGAGTCGGCGATAGGAAGTGCAGAGCTCTTAGCAGGTGGCAGCGAAAGATTTAGTGCCGGCCCAACTTTGCGCTAAGTTTTGGTCGACTTGGATGTTTTTTTGTGAACTCTTGGGTGTGTCCGGAGAAGTGTGTGTTGGCAGTGGATGGTGGTACTTCAAGGTGATGTTGACAGTCAACACACAGACAGCGCCAGAGGAAAGCACCAGTTGTGTTGACCCACTTTGTGTGCTTTGTGTTTGTTCAAATTGGGTTTTGGCAACGCTTTTTGCCCAGAAAATGGCCTGTGTGCTACTTTGCAGAAATGAATGGGTGGGAGGGCTTTTTGTGTCTTATTCAGGCATGCACAGTGCTGTGACAATAAAAATAAATTAGAATGAGAAAAAAACAATTCAGTCCTTAATGTAGGGAAACCTCAAACTAAAAAAGGGTGGTGTAGTGTTTTTCTGTTCCAATAGTCTGTCTAAAAAACGCATACTTCTGGATCTCTCATTGCATGTCAATAGCTGTTATCTGAATTTTCGAGCCGGTCTGCGCTTTCCTTTATTACCTTGTACCAGAGTTGCAAATCTTTATGGTGACTGCTGGTTTTAGCATGTCTGAGAAACTCTGACTCAGACTTAACACAAAGTACACTGTCGTAATCCTGTGCATGTTTCTCTTTGTGTCTTTTTTTTTTCTTGTAAAATTGTCTTGCCCTTTTCTTTATTTCCCTGGAAGGTCTTTCTGAAAAGATTAGTATCAAATCAGCATACCTTGGCTGGCGCTGAGATGCATGCGGGTCTGTACTTACTGCAACTTGATCAAACTGTTATGGTTTTCCTAAGAACTAAAACAGAAGCAAGTGCTATCTGGATGTCTGGTATGTGTCTCCTCTAAACAACGTGGGGTATTTTGAGGTTCGGGATCCACCCTAAACTATGAGGTGGAAACGCACAAACCCTGTTCTTGCTTAATTGTTCATGTGCTCCAAATTTATTACCTCTAGTTCAGTGGTTGGTTCTTTATTTTTTATGAGCATGCTTTGATTCTTAAAAAAGGACGAATATTCTTTAAAACTGACCCCATCGCTCCCTAAAGCACACAGAACAGAATCAGTAAACAGATGCAATTGCGCAGTCGAGTTAATTATGGATATATTCAGGAATTTATGGATCTAGCACGGTAGACGTCCATTCAGGGAGCCGCACATGTCACAAATTAAAGATATTTCCAAACGTCAGAGGATAATTTCACTCGCCATCACTCCTGCAAAAACAGTTAGGTCATGCGTGCCACTGAATGTCGGCAAAGCGTCTAGAAACATTGTAACTTTATAAACACAACACAAAAAGTCTCCACCAATCTAAAATTTGTTCCAGGATTTTGATTGTAGCAAATTAACATCACACATAATTGTTTTAGATTTGCGACATAAAACCCATTAGTTAGTTTCTAATGTTGTATTTTCCATTTCAGAACGAGTGGATCCCTGTCTGGAAGGGGGTCCGATATGCGTGGGGCAGGCGAAGGTGGCGGGGAGCGGAGATGCCCCCATGAGAGCGGTGGCAGAGGAGGGCAAGAAGAGGAGCAAAGCAGAGCTTAGGGAGCTTTGGAGGAAGGCCATCCTGCAGCAGATCTTGCTGCAGCGAATGGAGAGTGAGAACCAGAAGCTGCAAGGTGAGACATTCTAAATGTAACCTGCTCATTCCTATGCTAGTGTCATAAGCACGAGTCTATAAAATGCTAAATATGCTGAATAATTGAAATCTTTTTATTGTAAATAACTGAAACACCCAAACTAAGCAATTAAAAATTATACATAAACTTTAAATTGTTTTTTTTTTTTTTATTTTACAACAAAAACTAATCACAAAAAATCTTGAATAATGATCAGAATTACAAGATTTTCATCTTAGTTGACTGGATTCACTCATAATAAACCTTTGATAGATTTTTAAAGCATGTTTGAATTGTTTTGTTTGTGTAAAGAAGACTGAAAAAGTTAGTTATTTTTAGTATCGGTGTTTAAAAGAAATCTGAGAAAACAAATACTTAAGCAGAGATTTAGAATAAAACTTTGTCTGCGGGTCATTCAGACGATGAGAAAGCAAGACTGATTACACAGAACAGGCAGGCTAAACAAAGTTAATCTTTATTTTGACCTTTTTTAACTGTTGTCTGTCAGGACCGTGATTGAGTTGGCCACTGTTCGTCTTCATAGTGACTACTAAAACGCCTTTACACTGGAGCGACGTTCATCAGTTCACACACAATTTACACCAAAAAATAGATTAATACGTTTTATTGCGAAAACCTTAAACTCCATGATGATGCTTACATTCCCTTAAAAAACTAAACTTGGTTTTTTATGATTACTTTTCCTACTTATTCAACAGTTGGTTTCATGAAAACAGCAATCAATGTCAGTATTTTAAAAATATGAATACAAGATTCCTTGTTAAAAAGGACGGACGTATTTGCATTTCTGGGGCTGTGACTGCAGCAATGTGCAACGCTGTGCCTACAAAAGACTGGAAGGGATATTAATATGATTTTTTAATCATTACTCCTTGTTATGTCATCATAATTAAGACCAATTAATACCGTGATAAAACTACCTGTCGTACCTCCTTAACTCTGTAATTATTGTTTTCTGTTTCAAATCAGCAGAATTTTACGACCCCAGGAATGTGATTTCTCTTCTGCTTCTGATATAATTAACTATTATTGCTCATACAAGGAAGGTTAAGTTAATGCTATTTTTAGGAATAGCATGTTACTCTTCATGACGGCTCGGTCACACCGGTTCGCTCATATCGGTTTTGACTCATTACCTGCGCAGATGAACATTAAACGAGATTCTGTAATTAAAGGACACACGTTTCCTTGTTAAAAACTTACATAACCACAAACTCATAGGCCTTCCAGTGTTGTGCTTGTGACGTTACAGGGAAGTAAACTTTCAGGGCGTGCCTGGTGCTCCACCTCCGTAATGACCCAGTTGGCTTGTAGCTACGTTCGAAGTAGCTGTTTGTCCCAGAAGTAACTACCTGTCTTACTTGTAAACTCTTAATTGAAGCATGCCCAACGCGCAAATAGAAAAGATAATCTTCACGGTGGGTGGGGTTGTAGATATTTGTGGGTTATTAAAAATAAAAACAAGAACTCACAATTGGGTCTCTCTAAGGTAAACAATCTTGTGCTGCACGCCCATGTTCCCACTTTTTATCATGCAAAGTCTTCCTGCCGGGGTGCCTTGTTTCCTTTATTTTGGAACTCCAGCTTTTTGTCCTATTTCTGCCCGTTCGTGTGCAGGCTCAGTTCGTCTCTGCCTTCTTTTTCGGTCAGCTATGAAAGCATGTGTGTGTGTTTCTCCGTCATTATGTGTGGATCTTTGTCAGCTTCTGGGTGGGGTATCCTGTCCTGTTTTGTGTTATCAAAGGCGGGGTGTTCCGGTTGCAGAGAAAAGGGGGCAAAGCGGAGAATGGGAGGCTAGGAGAGACTGGAAAGTTGGAGTCGCTGCATGAGTCTTGATGGACCTGATTCTGGTCGCTTCAGGCTGATAAGACAAACGGGCTCTACTCTCGATCTGGGAATGTCAGCCATCCGCTCCTTTATTCTTATTTTTTTATTAGTTATCGACTGCGGCTTTATAAACTTGATAACCAGGCTTCCTTCGCAGCTTCAATAAAGTTTGAATATGATTTTGACATTTTATAGTTTGATCTCTATAAATTCACACTTCTCAATTTTGTTTTGAATGTTACATCCTTTCTTTCTTCCTTCATGTCCTTCATTCCTTCCCTCCTTCCTCCCTTTCTCCTCTCCCGATTCCATCAGTTTGCAACTTGCGGCTCCAGAGCAGCAAGTTCTTAAAAACTTTATCATAAACATGTGTTTAAACACAAATACAATAACATGTAAAGTTTCAGTAATTTGTTTTTTGTCATGGACTATTTGCTTAAAATTTCCTGCAACAAAATGACAGTAACAGTAATACTTTTTTTAAATCTACTTTTCTTGTCATTAAGTAAAAAGGGGTGTTTTTTTTCTTTATTTAATTGTCGAAAAAGGTATCGAATATTATTTTCAAATGAAGATTTATAGCTCTGATCATGTTCTATTTAGTAGTAAAGAGAACAAATATGGCTGTTTAGATTGTAAATGTTTACAACTTTCATGTTACTGTAGTCATTTTTACTTATTTCTGTGTTCAATCATTATGGTATTTTTTATTGGTAGGTAGAAACTATTTAAAGGTATTTTCGGCTTGAACTCAATCGATGTGACATTTATTGAGAGCTTACATATTAAATAGGGTAAAATAAAGGCGGAGTGAAGAGTGAAGTGGTTTCACGGAGGATCTTGGCTCACGAAGCAGACTTTTAGGGTTCAATTCTCAAACTCGAGGCTTAAAGTTCATTTAAGGTCTCATTTTTTCTCCACATATCCTGTCTCATTACTGTCAAAAATTGGCCTCTCGGGCCACAAATTCTAAAAAACTTAGATTCCTGCTAACATTAGACAGTAAATTATGAATAAATGTGGAATTTGGACATGGGAAAACTATTTAAACCTGACTCAAAATGATGAACTCACTCCTCCCTGCCCTCCAGACCAAGTCCCAGCTGGTCACTGGGTCTAATCTGTACCTGATTGAAAAGGATGAGGCAGACCTCGTGATTGACACAGATGTGGGATTGACCGAGTAAGTGGAGCGGGTATGAGAGGAACCGAAGCGAAGATGATAGCCTGAGGAGGCAGAGAGAGGAAGGGTGCGGTCGGACAAGAGAGGAACAGCAGAGGGGTGTTGGGCGTTTCCTCACCTTCTTTGATCAGGGTTGTGAAAATGGTAACAGAAATCACAGTTTTGTGTATATTTTGTGTGTGTGTCAATCTGACGCTTCTGGGCTTGGTTACACCACGCAAATGAATTGTAGCTATGTACTCATAGTGAGTCTATTACTGAATGTTTCACTTTTTGACTTGTTAAAGGTTAAGGATGTTGACAGAATAGTATTGCTGGATTTCTCTTTGGCAGAGATATGAATTCAGCTATTTATTACTGCTCCTGCATAGAAATGCACAGAATTTACCTTCTAATATGAAAGTAGAATTATTTAATGTGTGAATGGGAAAACAGGAAATATGAGGTATTATAAGCTCCAATATTGCAACCTGGCTTGTTTTCTGTATTATATAAACTTTGCTTATCTAAATGTTGATGGAGCACAAAAGGTCATCTCTCTTTGCACTTCATACTAGTAGAGCTATAAGGAAATTTTAGCTCTTTAGGTGATATTTCCAATAACTGATAAAGACCTTTCATCATCAAAATCAGGTGTGATTTGTCGTAATTTAGATGGTTTGTGAACTCTGAGTGTTGGTTGGCTGTAAATGTGAAACAAAACAGAGATAATGGTTGGTAAGACACTTGAATAAATGTCAGATGGAAAGAAAAAAATTATTTACTAATAAATCAGCAGAACTCTGCCAGTTGAGTGAGGTTGGAGGGACATCTTGCATTTACTGCCCG
The DNA here is from genome assembly GCA_032876305.1 of Orestias chungarensis. Classification (NCBI taxonomy): domain Eukaryota; kingdom Metazoa; phylum Chordata; class Actinopteri; order Cyprinodontiformes; family Cyprinodontidae; genus Orestias; species Orestias chungarensis. Next base: position 878,879 of record JAVLVB010001120.1, read on the forward strand.
TTTCAGATCTTGCCACAGTATTTCTATGGGATTGAGATCTGGACTTTGACTGGGCCAATCCAGAGTGCGAATCTTCTTTCTCTTAAGCCGTTCTTTGGTACTTTAGCTGGAATGCTTTGGGTCGTTGTCTTGTTGAATAATCCATTTCCGTCCCAGCTTCAACTCCCTGCCTGATGGCAGGAGATTCTGGTCAAGAATTTGTTGATAGTCCTGGGAAGTCCCAGCTGGTCACTGGGTCTAAACTGTACCTGATTGAAAAGCATGAGGCAGTCCTCGTGATTGACACAGGTGTGTGATTGACCGAGTAAGTGGAGCAGGTCAGAGAGGAACCGAAG